>JARFJB010001996.1:5000-265000 GCA_036346205.1 Vesta saturnalis
CGTTGTTTTATTGTATTGTTAATCAAATAACTATTATCAACGCAAAGACAAGTACTGTTTTTCTTTACGAATCGCGATCTTTCTATGAGTAAAGAAGAACCTACTTTTTTTTAAAAATAATACATACATTTTTTTCGGACGCTAAATGGAAATGGATTACATTTTATAAGAAATTATTTAGAAAATATGTGACAAGCGCGAAAATCAAATTGCCGTTTCCATCACTGCAGCAACTAAACAAAAATAGGTAAAAAACATAGGTAAACAAAAATTTTGTGTTATCGCGTGAAAATGGAAATAAACAGTGAAAATCATCCTGAAATGTCGGCATTAGCGCTTGAAGCTGTTGCTAGTTTATTACCCTTGAAATCACAGATAAATATGAGAAGAAATACAATATTTTCTTCTTGAAGGACTTCAGAGAATGTAAGGGATATCGACGAAGAAGTTATGGGTGCTTCATTTCATGAAATACATGAATACATTTATTTATTTATTTTAAGTTTTATCTATTTCAGGCTGAACGACTGAAATCTTCCACGCTGTGGTAGACACATTAGTAGTAACGGGGCACCATCCTTTCCACTTTTTTGCATCACAAGCCCCGCCCCCTGGGATGCTTTCCCATCCACTTTTTGTACACACCCATGTGGTAGGCGTATATTTAGAAGGCGGGGTCGCCTTCTTTTCGGAGGCCATTTTGAACCCTTGGGCGGAGTTGAGCCCCTAATTTGGTTGTATTACGAGCCTTTTTGGCTGTATACCCCTTCGAGGTTAGACAATTGCGCGTACATGCAGTGTTCTGATTGGATGGATTAAAATTAGGCCACGCCCCACTTTTAAATGATTGGTCGTGCGTACTTCCGCCTCTCTGGCTTCTGATCGCCCCTTAGCCCCACCACTCAGCCGCTGTGCTCTGATTGGAGGACTAAGTCTACATTCTGATTGGTTATGGCGGCAAATTTGAATTTGTATTCTAATAAGGGGCCCTAATGCTAACTTGTGAGACACGTGTAGATCTTCAAAACTTGTTCTCGGGCCTTAGCCCCTGTCGCGGCCCCTTGGTTGGAAATGGTATGGGGCCCTAACCATATAAGACAAGTGCAGAGACTAGCTCTTGGGACTTGGCCCCTATCATGGTCTCCTTGGTGCAATTGTATGTGGCTTTTAACCTAAAGACGGATAGGCCTTCGCCCCCGTCATAAAAATTTGTATTCTAATACAATGCTAACTTTAAGACAGGACTTGTGTTAGGTCAGCGCCCTGGCCCCCTTCAGTTAAAATTGATTTTTAGAGTCATCTAGTTGTGTCTTTTTAAACTAGCGAGTGTTTTCTGTAATAAAGGTAGCGGTAGGACTAATTAGGGTTTGTTTGTGGCGTTATCTAGTGGTGTATAGACTAATGAACATTTTCTGCCATAGAAGTTTATCCGTCCCTCTCCCCTCTCCCTCCCTCCATCTCGCCCCAGTCTCTCTCTCTCGCTCTCTCCCATCACCCTCTCCCTCTACCTCTCCCTCTCCATCCCCCTCTCCCTCTCCCCCCCTCCCCATCTCCCTCTCCCTTTCCTCTCCCTTCCCTCCCCGCCCCTCCCACCCCTCTCCTCTCCCTCTCCCTCTCCCTCCTCTCCTCTCCCTCTCCCTCTCCTCTCCTCTCCCTCTCCCTCTCCCTCCCTCTCCCTCTCCTCTCCTCTCCTCTCCCTCTCCTCTCCTCTCCCTCTCCCTCTCCTCTCCCTCTCCTCTCCTCTCCCTCTCCTCTCCTCTCCCTCTCCCTCTCCTCTCCCTCTCCTCTCCCTCTCCTCTCCCTCTCCTCTCCCTCTCCTCTCCCTCCTCTCCTCTCCCTCTCCTCTCCCTCTCCCTCTCCCTTTCCCTCTCGCTCTCGCTCTCGTTCTCGCTCTCCCTCCCCCCCTCTCTCTCTCTTTAGGCTCTTTCACACAAATTACTTAAAAAATAAATGAGCTGTAATTAAGTAAAGTAGGTAATTAGACATTATAAATAAACACAATATTACATAATCCTGTTTAAGAATCCACGTGACAGGGTACAGATACAGCATTTAGCAAGACAGATTTCACCTGACAACCTGAAATTTTTAGAGGCAGCGTACCAAGATGCTACTTCGAATCCGCACGAATATTTATTGCTCGATTTAAAACAGAATACACCGGATGTGCTACGCTATAGAACAAACATATTCAGGCCTCAAGGTATTTGCCAAGTATATAGCGAAAAAAGGGTTTAAGCCTCACAGTCATAAATATTACATCATATATGATGGTTGACGCTTTAATCGAAAACACCGATATCCTACGCGCATTAGCCAGATTAAGTAAAAGTCAACGTGACGCATTACTGAAATGCTAGGATAGTAAGCAGGTGAAATGCATTTGCGAGTGTGCACATAATATTTTAAAAGGTCGTGTACCTCTGTCAGCTGATCATAAGCAGCCACTCTCTCAACATAAGTACACTTTAAGGCAGCTGGCATAGAGAGGTGAATCTATAAAAAAGAAGAAACAGTTTCTCGTGCAGAAGGGCGGCGCGTTTCTACCGCTCTTGTTAGGACCATTACTTGGCGGAATTCTACGTAATTTGTTTCAATAACCATTGACGACAATCTGAAGAAGATGATTATTCTACCTATGGATTTAATACAACGCCTGCAAGCGCCAGATGTCACGCAAAACAATATATTAACGCAGTTGGGTAACGACATGGATAAAGTATTAAAAACCAAAATGACCGACCATGACAAATGGCAGCAGTACAATCAGGTTTTTCAAAGATATCTACACATTTCCAATCAGTTACGTCAGCCCGCTAGTATAACCATCAGCGGTGAGGAAGATGATATTAGGAATTCGCCGAAACGCAAGGGTCAGGTAGACGACGAGATAGTATCAACACTGTCTGTTTCATAAAGGAAGAAAGGTGAGGCTTTCTTGCGTATACTGAATGCGGCGGTGATTTATTTTGGGATAAATTACAATAAAAGGTGAGATCATCCCTCATTCTAACATTATCGATCTGGTTCACGAAACGTTAAGACAGCGAAAAACTATAAACCCACACGGCTGGCGACAGTTTGCGATGTACATTAAAGAAATAAATATACCACGAGGGTTCAAGACACAGAACTTGCAGATCACGTATTGCAATTATCTAAGCTATTTTATGGTTTAACTCCAAAAACTGTCCAAAAGTTAACGTATGATTAGGCATTTGAAAATAATTTTAATAAAGAGTAGCGTATTGTACAACGGGCATGGAAATGGTCATTCCATGCGAGTTTTACACTATACTTTTTCTACGACTGCTACTATTACATAAAATGGGATTAGTAATATGTTTCTTTTTAAGATGTCAAAAACTGTAAATTTGACATTACACAAAAAAAAACAAAGATTTCTTATGCAATATTTATATGCTTTTAATAGTTATCATTTAAAAAAATTAACACAATTAGATATAAGGAAATATAGATTTTTTGTTTATTATTAATATTCAATGTAATATTAGAACAGTATTAAACACAATTTTTGAAGAAATCGAACCGGCATTTTTAAGAGATAGGTTAACATTATTTTCTAAATTATTTGATATCGATGTCAAGGAAGGTTGATTAATTGATTAATCGACCCCATAATTTTATAAGCTACGTAGTTTTCATTTTGTCAAAGACTCCGCAATGTAGCCACCGCTGTCGAACGCCAGCCACCGTGACGTTTTAGTGTTGTTATATCTTCGCCACTATCTATCAAAATTATTGCCGAAGACCGTCGAAAACAATGGCCCGTGTACAGTTCAGGATTCTGTAGTTTTAGAAATGTAGCAATTTGCTTTCCCATACTTCCTTTCTTATTAATGCCAACTTTTTGGATAGTGCATTTTCCTTTTTGATACTTAATAAAAAAAGAATTATCCATAGTACCAACTGGTCGCAGAGTCCAATATTTTTTAACGATGTCCGAATATTCCCCCGTTATTGTGAGTTTCAGGATGTTTTTGTTTTGGTGTAAGGAAGTTTAACTAAAATGGCGGCAACCAAATCATCGAGATTATTAACTTTCATTCCATACATATCATCTATTCTGGAATCAACCATTATTTTGTTGCACAACCTGCAACAGAAAAAAGATTATAAAACTTTGCCACTTAGGTATCTATAGGAAGTATTCTGCAAATTAGTACCTACTTATTCTACCCAAATATATCATTATCTTACCTTGGCTAGAAGGTAAATGGTGTCTGGGGCCTCTTTAATCAACTTGTCGATTTCGTTTGTAGTAAATACCTTGGATTTTCTTGCTTTGTAACCATCAGATTTGCGTTTCAAAAATATTCGCAATTTTGAGTAATTACTTATGTCCACCCTCTTGTTAATATTTAGCATAGTTTTTAGCTTACTGTGCTGTGACCGTCAAGTAGAAAATTTAAATTTACGTAATATGTTTCCAAAGTAAGCCATCAAAACATTTTCTAAGCAGGAACTGGTTTTCTATTCTTGGCACCACTCCATAAATAGATTATAAGAAACGGTGTATTTTTGTTTAGATTTTTCCGGCACCAAATTTAATGACGCGACATTTTCTGCCTCAAAAACACTGAGTGGCGTTAAACTAAACTCGCTATCACTACTTTCCATAATAAATAATCTTTTAAAATACTTAAAACATTTCAAACTCAATATTATTTGAAAATAATAATCGTCATTTACTTTGCTTGTATTTGCATTGCCTGCATTCCTATGCGGTTGCTACGGCGCGTTGACGAGGCGCCGGGCAACACCACCTTTGTTAAAACATACCCGTGCACAATGGGAACCTTGTAGTTGAATCACCATGGTGATTGAAGCACAATGAAAATGTGTATAAAACAATGTACTACGTTCCGAAATTACTATTGAACATACAACAATCGCTTTTATTGGCAGTCGTAGAAAGAAAAATATGTGTGGCAAAGACTGGCTTCATGGTATCACGAAAGGTAATCCTAGATTGTCGCTGAAAAGACCAGAAGCAGCTAGTATGAATATAGTACTTGCTTTCAATCGTGAAGAAGTTGATTTATTTTACAGAAATTTAAAGACACTGATGGAGGAACATAATTTCAGTGCTCATCATGTGTTTAACGTGGATCAAATGGGAATAAGCTGTGTGCAGCGACTATCTCGTGTTCTCGCATTGAAAGGACAAAAGCAAGTTGGGACCATCACAAGTGGCGAACGAGGTCAGGCGACCACTCTAGTTTATTACTTAAGTGCTGCGGGACAGTTTGTGGCCGCTATATTTATTTTTAAACGAATAAGAATGAAATAACGCTTGGGTAGAAATGAACCCACATGTTCACTTTACGGACGTTCTCCATCCAGATGGATAACTGAGTGGCACAAACACTTTGCTCGTTTCATGAAAGTTTCTATTATAGATCCAGTACTATTAGTTTTAAACAACCACAGTACTCACTTTAATCTAAATGCATACAATTTTTGCCACGAGAATGGCATCAAAGCTTTATCACTGTAGCCACACACATCTCATAAGCTACATCCCCATGATGTGTCGTTCTTTGGGCCTTTGAAGACTGCTTATCATCAAACATGTGATCAGTATATTAAATCCAACAACTGCTATAGAATTGTCTCGATTGACGTAGCAGCGTTGTTCGGAAGAGGCTTCAATAGAGTTACTACTATAGAAAAAGGTGTAAAAGGGTTCCAAATCACAGGTATTTATCCTATAGAGTACATATTTTCGGAAGAAGAATTTACTAAGCTAAACTTAGTAACAGACAAAAACGAAGAACCGGACATTAGAGAAGACGCTTCAGTTCCAGGTCCAAGTAGTTTATTTACAAATAATAACCGTAAAATTGATAATCGCACACCTCCACCTAGCTACAGTTCGAATCCTAAAGAATTACAAACTTCATTAAGTCTAAAGAGACGCTGCCAACGTAACACTTCTACATTAAGCGATGCCACTTCATCTACTGTGAGCTCCAGGAAGTTCTCGATGATGATGCAACAGATGATGAGGACCCAACTATTCAAATAAAAAACAAATCTCTAACTAAAATTTGTCTGTTACCCACTCCAAAGAGTAGCACCACAATAAGAGAAAACAATAATCTCAAATTCTGACGCCTACGCCATACAAACTGATATTGGAAGAAAAAGAGACAAGAAAGGATTGACAAAAGTACAACGTTTAAGAGACAGTTACGTTCCAAAAAGTGTTATTTCGAAATTATAAATTATTTGTCAATGCGGTACATCCGAAATGTAGTATAAATCCATGCAATAGAACTTGACGCATAAATGCTTGGAAAGCTTTTTCGATTGTAACGTTTTATGATTTTGTTGAGTATTTAAAAGAATTCGAATTCTTTTACAAGTAGAAATCGCCTTTAGAATGCTTTTTTTCCAAAACAAAAATAAAGTTTCGGTTGCGTATGAAATTTTGATGAAGATTAAAAATTAAGATTTGATTGACGTTATTGGTATCGATATTTAGTGAAACCCTTTTACTAGTGTGGTTGGGAATTAATAGTTATTTTCCTTATTGTAAGTTTAAGAAATTTTCGTTTGATAAAAGGAAAATATATTAAGTATAAAATTTATTACATAGTGTGGTACATCTTTTGCAAAATTAATTTTAGCCGTCAATCTGTCGCCGTTTCTTTTCGATGAGATTTTGGTTTTAAATAAAGAATTTGGATTTTATATAAGTTCATTTAGGGTTGAATTTCGTCGAGATTTTCTTTGGCGCGATATTAGGTTGCACAGATAAGACTCGCGTGTTGAGTAATCTTTTTGGTGACGGCTTTCGAGTTCAATTCGTTTTTGGCGCGATTTAAAATCTTAAGTAATTCTTTTATAATTGGTTAAGTAACCTAGGAGGAAGGTGTTGGGAAAGATGGAGAATTTTGAATAAGTTTGAATTTAGTCTTGCTAGCGATGTAGTTCAGGGTTCACTTATGTTTTCGGTGAAGCTACAGTAGAAGTTTTTTTTCCGCTACCCTTAAATGGAGGATTATTTTATGACTTGTCGCCTCCCGGATTATTTCATCGTACCGTTTTCGTATAGCGACAGTTTCTCGTCCATGGAATTTTGGATTCGGTGTTGGATAGATGCTGGTCATGGATTCCTTTGGAGTTTCATCGCATCTTATGTGCGGATCAATAGTAAAATTGATCAGGTTTTAGTTTTGTTGACGACTTCGTGTGTGCAGCTGACCACATAACAAATATTTCGCTGTAAATAAAAAGCTTATCGTTCTTTTGATATTGGAAATGAATTAAGAACTTGTATATAGCAGAGTAAAGTAAGCAAGTTTTATGGAAGTTTAAGTAATAGTAGTGGAAAGAGAAGTATTCACGAGTTAAGTCATGTTAGAATTTCAACCTCAATCGTATTGACAAAATTTTAATAAATCATTTTATGTATTGTATTTTTTTTGTATATGCTAACGTTTGAATACGCTGCCTTTTGCAATTCACGTTTGATTTTTGTATCATTTAAGTTTTAATGCAGAGTGCTTTTTATTTATTATACTGACGAATTTGTATCCAAATTATATGTGGCCATGTGTTACAAAGAGAACGTAACTTATTTCTTATAATCTTTTGTTATTTTGGAGATTAAAATTTACAATAATTTTAGTAAGGCCAATAATGACAATAGATGGTTTCGCAGCCTTTTGAATAAACTAGGTGATTTTATTTGAATGTGTTGATTTATGTAGCAATTGTGTTGGCATTTCGATGATGGTGTTTTGTTATTATTCAATTTATATCTATCTTTACATTAATGTATTTATTGTGTTTCTTTTAAAGTGTAAACCCATTTGTTATACTTACGCGAACTGGAAGTGTTTGTTTTTTGAGAATTAACGTCAATCTTTTTGTGCCTAATTGAAGTAAAGTCCTATTCCACTGGTTGGTAACAGAATTAAAGTGATTTCTTTTATTGAAGTGAAAATTTATTGAAAATAAGATTTATTGAGTCAAGTAACGTAACGTAAATTATGAAGTAAGTCGGTCGTTGACCGATTATCTGTTTGATTTTGCATACGAAGGTGTTGCGAGTAGTCGCACGTTTTGTTGAAGTAATTTCTATAGGAGTCAACATACCGATTGCAGAAATTACTGATTTGACTGATGTTTCATAAATTTTAGGACTTTATAAATTTTCCCATCACGCTTCATTTTGTTGTAGCGACGTATTTTTGTGATTTAAATCGAAGAATTAATTATCGTATTTTCATTTATTTTTGGTTATTTGAGATGATAATTTTTGCGTTGAGGTTTGGCGAGATTTTAGGGAGTTTTCGGTTTTATTATCGCTTTGTGCGGCTTATATTTAAAGCTTTAGGTGAACCTCGCGTCAATATTTTTGGAATAGAATTTTTAGTAGCAGAATAGTTTATTTTTGAGTGAACGTTTTGGTTTCCTGTTAGGCCAATCTAAGATCTGTTCATGACGTTTTTCCCGCTATAAATGCATTTAACAGATGGCGGCTTTTTGAAAATCTTTACCTGAATTTGACGTTGTTGGAGTTGTGATGAGTGCCTCTTGCAGCATTAAGTAAGAACCCGCCCACACCTCTGAACTATGCGGTGCGCGCAATTACCTTTACGGGCTGGATGCTCCAGTAAGTATTGAGCCTGTAACAAACGGACAAGAAAAATGACGATAAGAAAAAAGAAACGTGTTCAATTTGCCACGATTTTGGAGTCAACAACGAAATTTGGTAGCGCTGCAGGTCCTGTATTTGGAGTTACGCTGATTGTACACACGTGCAGAAAGCAAAAAACTATGTGTCTAATGAGTATAAATAAACGACTTTGTACAGTGGCCGATATTATCCTTATGACTGATCAATTTTACATTACACCAGGCGGATAATATCGGTCATCTAACAGGTTTTTTGGAAATTGTTTTCTAATATTTTAGATTATTTTTTTACTTTCTTTTCATGTACATTTGACAGGCTAACATTATACAACGCTACAAAATAAAATTTGTTTTGATTATTCAATTGAATTTTTTTAAATCACATTTTACCTTAAGTGGTCGATATTTAACCACCTTCCCCTAAGCAAAGAAATCTTCCACTTAGTACATAATTTGCCACCCCATCTTGTGGTATAATAAATATAAAAACTAATTAAGCTATTTGTGCCATTTGTAATATAATTAGAATTTAGTATACAGTTGAAACGCCATCTGTGGAATAATTTGACAAGCTAACTAAGGTAGTTGCACCATCTTGCGGCCTAATTAGAAGGTTACACGCAGTTTGCAACGTTATCTTGTAGTATCTTCTAAAAGAAAATTACAACGCCGTCTTTAGGTATACTGAAAAGTAAGTACAAGAATCAGTAGGTAAATAATGCAAATAAAAAAACACCTAGGTAAATAATGATTTTATTTATTTTTAATGAATGAAACAAACCTCTATAACTTTTATAACATTTGTATATAATTTTTTTTATTTTTCTGGCAATAAATCATTACTTGCACTATTTGCCGCCTCCCTAAGCTCTGGTGGGGTATATATTTCCATCTCCATCTCTTCACTACACTCTGAATCACTTTCAAGATTTTCAGCTATCATTTTAACTTTTTTAAAATAAGATTTACACAAAACTTTGATGGCCCTACATAGGTACCTGCACCCTGCAAAACACATGAGAAAGGTCGATGTCGACGACTCTTCTCTTTTTCTCTTACTTTCTATTTATTTATGAAATATATAAAAGCGTAAGTCTGTGACATTATTATATTTACGTGTCAGTAGTTAAGAAATAGAAAATTAAGTATATCAGTTAATTTCTGGTGGTGCCACTTTGGGACTAAAATTTCGAGATTTAGCCGATTTTTGCGATTTCGTAAATATGCCATTATTAGCTCCTAATTTCGTATATATTAAACAGCTAGTGTGGAACAGTTATAGAATGATACAAATAACATGCTTACAAAATTTGGTTAAAATTGAATAGCATCTTGCGGTGCCACTTTAGACCTAAGTTTAGTTGTAAGAATGCGTAATAATATAACATTTGAACATAAATTTTAACGAGCACTTGGCAACGATGCGGTAATAATAATAGTGGGTGTGAGTTGTTTGTGTCCGTCTAACATTCGTACATTACGTTATTCTACACGTTTACAAACTTCAGTACAGAGAAAAAATACATCTAATAGACAATTATTACAAAAATTGAAGTGGTATGCTAAACGGATAGCAAAAACGGATACCAAAATCGGATGCAGGTATGCGAAAAACAATAGTTTAAAAAATGAAGTGAATGTAAGGTTAGATCGTAATTAAAACTAATTACTGATCTATTTTCAGGCGGTGTTGCCAAAGTGACTTATAAAACAGAGATTCCAAGACAAAAGAAATAATATAATAAAATAAAAGCAATCGAACGCAAAAATGTCAAATAATACCTATATCGGTAAAAACGTTAAATGTAGAGCTGAGAAACAGAGTGTAAAGTATTTGGGAGTCCTTTTGATCTTGCTACCCGTGTCTTGCCAACATAAATGATGTTATGAAATATTTTTTGTTTGTAAGAGAACTTTTAAAGCAGAAGTGTTCTTTCGATCCTCCAGTTGGCAAAATAGCTGAAGCTGTAGCCGAACGAATTGAAGAAATATTGACAACAGCATATCTTCCTATTATTTCGCGACGTCGTATTTTAGAGATGATACGTTCATACAATGAGAAGTACAGGGACCTGAAAAAAACCTTGTCCAAGAAAATACAATCAGATAACGATCAAACAAAACTTGAAGCCTTGCAAACAGATTTACAGCGGCTATTTGATATTTCGTTGTGCAAGTGTGCCTCTTTGGATGACTGCAATTGCCCAAAGGAAAGAAAAGTTCCACAAACTGGGAAAGCTTTTTTACAAGATCAGCGAACAATACGCAAGATGGCTATTGGCAATGTCGAAGTGAAAACTACGAAACAAATTAAAAAACGAGAGGAAAGGAAATTCCGAGAAAGGGAAACTATGAATAGACCAGAAAAAAGTCCCATACAATGCATTCAAGAAATACCACAAAACAGTGATTCAGAGTCGGGTCATGATGAAGATGAAAAAGATTTAGACATCTACGTCGTAGATTTTTAGAGTGAGATGATGTGGTTCATCTCACTCTAAAAAACTAAGACTTTCAAAACTGCCAGCACTTGCTAGAGCCTGCGACAGAACAGGGGTGTCAGATAGAGCAGGAGCCATTCTTGCAAGCTCTGTTCTGGAAGATCTAAGGTTTGTCAATGAAAATGATTATTCAAATGCAATTGACAGATACAAAATTAGACGAGAACAGAAGTTTCACAGAGAACAGCTTCAACATGATGTCGAAAATAAAAGTATCAAAGGACTTTACTTTGATGGGATAAAAGATGTAACTCTAAGTTATATCATTAAAGGAAATACGAGGCATCAGTGTTCAGTTTCAGAAGAGCATGTGACTATGGTCGAAGAACCTGGAAGCAAGTATCTTGGACAGGTAAGTCCTGTTTCATCAACATCTAGAAATATTGCGTTGGCCATTCTTAATTTTTTAAAGATTCACAACATCGACGTTAGTCGGCTGGTGGGAATAGGCTGCGACGGCACTGTCATTAATACAGGTGCTAAGAATGGTGTAATTCGTACCCTAGAACAAGAATTTCAGAAGCCTTTACATTGGCTAGTTTGCCAGTTGCATGCAAATGAGTTGCCACTACATCATATGGTACAGTATTTGGACGGTAAAACGACTGGTCCAACCAAACTCGCTGGTAATATTGGAAAACAACTCGAGAAATGTGAAGAGCTTCCTATTGTGGCATTTGAAGTTATCAGTGCCGAATTTCCGAGGATTGACAAAGAAGATCTGAGCACCGACCAGAAGTATCTTTGTGACATTTCTCAAGCTGTTTCCAGTGGCAAGGTGCCTCATGATTCGGTAAATAGAAATATATAGTAGTGTAATAAGATAAGTATAATAAATGGGTATACAAATGTTCTCATAACAAATCGTTAAACTAACTCGAGATACAACCCCTTCACCAAAAATAATGCCTTTGTCCCAGTCGGTTGTTTAAAATAGGCCGGTTCATGCTTTTGTTTTGCTTAATTACCACAATTTATGCTGTGTTATTTCCACTTAATATCAAAATAGAAACAACAATGTAACACTAATAAAATGATCTCGGACGCCAAGTTATTTTTTAATTGTGCTCGGAATACCTAAACCGAGGTTTACAATAAAAATTTTACCAAAATGTGAAAAATAAAAAATATACAAATTATGTTTATTAACAGTTAAATTTAGAGTTATATAAAATATATCTTAAAAATAGCCTTATACTAAGCAATCAGTAAACTTGTTACCTGTTACAAAATATAATACATCTTCTTGAGAACCTCTGGTATTGTAAAAAAATAAATGCGGAAATGCAAACCAAGGTGATGTAATACTTGTATCAATGTTGCGCAATATATCGCAATAACAATGCTTTACGTTGTAAACCTCACCAAAATGGAATTTTATTTCTTATAAATTGCTCTTCAAGAAATTTGGGTAATCCACTGTTTATTGCATTCTCTGGAAAGTTCAAAATAAATAATGGGATCTACATTTAGATCTGCATTAAAAGCAAAACGCAATCATAAAATAAAAGCGTACGTAAAAGTAGAATTAAATGTGCATTTAAAAGTGGTAAACAGCGTACCACAAGAAAAGTCTAGAGAACTAACTTCGAAAGGGGCTCTAGAAAGTGCATCTGGAACAACATTTAATTTACCTTTTCTATGAATGACTTTAAAATCAAATTGCTGAAGTTTAACACTCCATCGGGCTAATCGACCTGAAGGATCTTTTAAATTATTGAGTCAAATCAGTGAATGATGATCAGTAATAACTTTAAAATGGATACCTTCAATATAAGGTCTAAACTTTTGAATCCCAAAAATAACGGCAAGTAACTCACGCTCTGTAATTGAATAATTTTGCTCGGCTTTATTTAAAGTACGAGAACTATAAGCAATAACAACCTCATTCTCTCCTTCACCTTGAGTTAAAACACATCCAACACCACAATTGGAAGCATCACATTGTAAATAAAATGTTTTAGAAAAATCGGGACTCGCTAAGATAGGAGCATCAACTAATACAGATTTAATTTTCAAAAATGAATCGTTCGCTTCGGTATTCCATAAAACTTTCTGAGATTTCTTTTTACCTTTCAATAAATTATTAATCGGAGCTAAAATTGTGGAAAAATCATGAATGAAACGTCTATACCAAGAACACATTCCAATAAAATGTTTAAGTTCTGTAAAAGTATTTGGTTGAGCAAATTTAGTAATAGCTTCCACCTTTGAAGGATCAGTATGAAGACCATTCTTATCGATAACAAAACCTAAATATGATCATTGAGGTTTACAAAATTCACATTTATCTAAGTTAATATTTAATTTGGAATCATTAACCTTTTAAAGACTTCTCTTAAATAACTTTATTTTTTTTACCTAATTTCGAAATTGCTAAGGTTTTAAAAAGGTCAATAACTTGATTTAATTCAAAAATTTGATCATTATCAAGACCATCAATACTCTTAATCATTGAAAAATTTGTCTCCACAGAATTTGTTCCTTAAATGTACTTGAAAATATAATGATATCATCCAAATAAACAAAAACCGATTGGGATAAATCATGACCTAAAATTGAATACATAAATCGTTGTAAAGTACTGGGTGCGTTGGTAAGTCCCATGTGCATAACAGTATATTCAAATAATCCTCTCCGTGGAACAGTAAAAGCAGTCTTTTCACAACTTTCAGGGTCTAAAGGAATTTGCCAAAAAGCTTTCTTTAAATCAATGGAAGTTAAATAACGAGCATCTCTTAATTTATCCAAAATATCATTTAAAAATGGTAAAGGGTAAGCATCTTTCTTAGTAATAGAATTTAATTTCTTCGCATCAAAACAAACTCTAAATTCACCTGACTTCTTTCGAACCAAAACTATTGAAGAATTCCATGGAGAAGAACTGGGTTTAATAATTCCTTGATCTAACATGTCGTCAATTTCTCTGTTTGCATGCTCCAACATAACAGGAGATAATGGATAATAACGTTGTTTAATTGGTATTGCATCACCCGTATTAATTGAATGAAAAACTTTATTTTTTTTACCTAATTTCGAAATTGCTAAGGTTTTAAAAAGGTCAATAACTTGATTTAATTCAAAAATTTGATCATTATCAAGACCATCAATACTATTAATCATTGAAAAATTTGTCTCCGCAGAATTTGCAACAAAAGTATTTTAACTAAAATCAGCTTTAATTCCAAATAATTGACAAAAATCTACTCCCAAAGTAATTGCAGTAGTAATAGATTCAGAAACAATAACAGAAATTGTTTTAGTAATACCATTAACAGTCAAAGATAAATCAACACTTCCCAAAATGGATTGTAAAGAACCATCAGCAATAATCAATGATGAAAAGGGTAAATTCCTATTTAATTTTAAATCATATTTATCAATTAAATACAAAGCAGGCTTACCTAAAATTGTAACGGTAGCTCCACTATCTAATAGAGCAACAAAACTTTCATTAAAAATCTTCACATTAATAAAAGGTCTAATATAATTATTTTTTTCAACAAATTTTTGGAGTTCCATAAAATTTATTAACTGTAATTAACCATTCTTTAAAAACATGCTTGTCAGCCTCCGAAAAATCATAAGGAATGTGTCGACTAACAGAACACTTCGGACAATTAGTAAAAGTAACATCGGAATAACCACATTTAAAGCAAAATATTTTATCATCGCCCTTGTCACAGGTATGATAAGTATGACCCAATTGTTTACACTTAAAACATGTTAAAGATTTAACTGTATTTTTGGGCTTAGCACCAGTAAAATTGACTTTAGGTTTAGTATTTTGACTCAATGTAGAAGATTTAGGTTTGTATTCAGATTGTCTCTGAGAAAGAATTAAATTTCAATTTATAATTCTGAGCTTTCACTTGCTACAATTTTTTACATAACTCGACCAGATGGAAAATATCAATAACATTAACAAGAGCTAACTGGGTAGCGAACCAAGGTTTTAAATTTTTCACAATAATTTTTAATTATTCATATTCAGAAGGAGGAACGTCTAATTGTGAAAATAAATTAACCATTTCGTAAATAAAGAGGGTTGGAATTTCATCAAAAGTCTGTTTTCTATTCTTAATTTCATTTAACAAAACTTAATCATGACCTTCGGGTAAAAAGTCGCTTTTTAATTTTAAAATACGTTCGTCCCACGAATGAATTTGGGGCTTAACTACTCTGAACCATATTAAACCCTTTCCTGAAAATAAATCAATACCAGATGAAAGCATCTCCGACTTTGAAATGTTTCGGGCTACCATCAATTCCTCACATCTTTGTATAAATGTAAAAACTTCTTTTTCACTACCATTAAATTTTAGATTTAATTTATAAACAGGAACAGAACTCCTAGAAACTTTTAAATTTTGAATTAATTTGGAAAAATCTTCAGCCGGAATACTAACTGAAGTATTAACTTTGTCGTTAGGTGACAGAAATATTAGAACTGTCTAAATATGGTAACTCATGATTCAATTCAATGTTTTCATTAATAGATTCAATTAATTCTATTGACTCATTACATAAAGTAGCAATTGATCGTGTAAATACAAAAATTCATTATCAAAAGTGGTATAATTCAAACGTTTCAAAATATGCTATAAACGAGTATGAAGCCTAAGGTATTCTCCTCTAGAAGGTTTAATTTTAAGCAAATTAATCAAAGATTGTATGTTATAAAGTTTGTCTTTTAATAATTCCAATTCCATGGTTTGGTTTATTTCAATTTTCTTATATGAATCAAATACATTTGCATCAATCCTATCTAAATTTAATTTACGCTTTAGTAATTTACGTTTCTCATCAACAGTTAACCTTTCCGCATCATTAACATTTCTATAATTTAACTCTATTAATAACTCATCACTACGTAGAACATCTACTAGATAATTCAAATTTGACATGGTAACGAATAATACACAAACAATAAAATTTCACTAATTATAAAGACAATAAAAATATCCAATCGTAATAATAAATTGTTCCAATACCTTTAAAATGGTCAACTCTAACAATCGAAACCGAAACAGACGAGAGCAGAAATAAACAGCACAATTAAATAATGGTAATGAAAGCAAATCAAGTCCCTTGCTCGATGCGCCAGGTATATTTTATACAACTCAAAATGGGTTGTTACAATGCTCGATGGCTGACTACGGCAAATCACATTATGCGCCTTTACATAAGCACTTTAAAACCAACAGAAGAGATTCTTTGCTTAGCCACATTTATTATGAAAGTTTACGGGCCAATGTAGTTCTACATGAAACTTTACCCGTATTGCACTGATGGAGCTAGAAATTTATTAAAAACTATACAAAGCTCCAGATACTTATCAGAGAAACTAAAGGCCATCGTCGATCCCGTAATTCAGCGCAGTGCTTATTTTGGGCACCCTGAGTGTGTCGCTTTGCCAATGATTATAGACAACGAGAAACATATAAGAGAACTTGGTATTCGCAGAATACTGAAAGCCAGGATGGCGAGGAGCAAACGGAAAGAAGAAATTCGTGTTTTTAAAATTCCGCCAATCAATTTTAACACAAAATCTGTCACGGATCTGATTGACTGGCAAATTATTGACTTGTCAGAACCACCACTGACGGCTATCTCACTGAAGAAGAGTTACATGATCTCATCAGTTCCCCGGATTCTAAGGCTATTGAGAAAAAAACTTGGGACTGCCATTAAACTACCTTGTCATTCTCAGGCGATCGAAAGAGCTGTCAAATTGACGACCGAAGCATCTTCCATCGTATCGGGCTACAAGAGACGAGATGGCTTCATCCGAAGTAGATTGGAATCCAGAGAAATTTGGCCACAGTTCGAGACCAAACAACAATATAAAGTGAAGAAAATTGAAATCGACAATTAACTAATTGTAATACAATGTTCCGATCGTACAATTCTACTTCAAAAATCCAATAAACAGGCCTAAAATGCATCACTTTATATTATCCCATATTAACCAAATTTTATAGGTACGTTGTTTGCATCATTCTATAACTGTTTAACACTAGCCGTTTATATTATACAGATTTAAGAGCTAATATCGCATTTACGAAAACGCTAAAATTCGCTAAATTCCGAAAGTTTAGGCCTAAAGTGGCACCGCCAGAAATTAATTGATATACTTAATTTTTATTTCTTAACTACTTACTTAAATCTCCAACTTCTCCACACTAGCCGTTTCCAAAATTCCAAAAATAAAAAATATCGCTCCGCCCTAGTGTATAATATACTATTTCAGAGCATCGTTTATTAATGAGAATTATTTATTAAGCAAGTCGAGTTCATGCATTAATAGGGTCTTTTAATAAACGATTTAAATGAAGTTGATAGGAGGCGCTGCATTGATTAGTATGAAACATCTAACAATGAATGTATTGCGTCAAGGAATGAGAACTGTCAAGTGTTCTGTACTTTCATTGCGAGATGGCAGCCTGGTCGACATAAAATTTTCGCTTTGGAAAACAGGAAAGTTGAATAAAGCGATTCTCTTAAAAATCTTGTAACGAACTCGTGTATGAATAGGCGATTAATGATCTCGACTTTTTTAACGCGTCACCCGTTAAAACATCTCGTTGTTAATCGCCTTCATTAATACACTTGATGGTCAAATAACTATTAAATAACCGTTATGTATAAAATCAAATGTATTTTCATTATTATAAACAATGAATTTTACTAAGACAACGCTAACCACTAAAATATAATTTTTAGTAGAACATAATTAAATTAAAGTTAATTAAATGACATATCTAACACAATGACTAGTTTATTCTAAATCGAAACATGTAATTGAGTAAAAATAATGTCAAATAGTAAAGCCTATGCATTTACATAAATTAGCACAAATACGATAAAGATAGGTTACTGGAGACATACGCTAGATAAACCTACACCGCAACTACTACTGGGGTTTAAGATCTTTCGTAGAAACTTAATACTGTAATTGGTCCTTTTGTTAACTCCTCAACCCGCTACCGATTCACGCTAATTCAAATTAAGTTTAAAAGTTTATTCCTAGCGCTTATTTCAACATAAATTTGATTAATAGATTATGGTGACAATTATCTAGCTAGATCAAACAGCTTTGTCAAATTGACTATGCATTTAAACATTTCATTAATATATTAGCCATATGTTGAAGGTAATATTTACTTCCGTAATTTTTGAAAATCTAAATTGATAGAACTGTTTACAATGACGAATTAAACGCGGGTTGGGTCATTTTCATCCCTATCGTTGCCAAATAAGCGTGTTCGTAGTGAATTTGAGTGTAGACTTATGAAGCGACTAACTGTGCGTTATCTCGTTTTAAACCCCTAGCGTTCGAATTAATTTTGTATTTAGGTGTATCTTCAACATCGATCGCCCTGAGAGGTTAAGAGGTAGGATAAAAGGTATTCTTGAGCTTTGTCACCTTCCGGGCCCCTGCCATCCGGGAACTCTGCTACCAAAGACTACCATGTATATTCAAATATTGTAATAAAATTAAGTATACTTCTTCGTTATGCCCGATATATGAGCAAATAGATCTCCGAAATGAGTTGAGTGATTTCATCCAAAGTTTGTATGCTAGTGCTAGTGCACACTAATTTTACCGATTAAGTACAAACAGTTCACACACTTATCACGATGTAGCTTATTAGCTTTACATTAATCCAGAAAATCTTTATTACAAAACTATATCATGTCCAAATTTTAGAAAAATAGAAATCAGATCGTTTTAAACAAACCAAACGGGAAATTTTGAAGTACCCAATTTTTTCAGAAAATGTTTATTTTCAAAACTATTTTTACAGGTTTGAGTAGAGGAAAGTACGCCATTTTATGTCTTACAAAATAATTCCGCTCAAATGTCTTTGTAAACACTGTTCTAACTTGGATTGAAAATTTTCGGTTATTTGACGGAGCAGAACAGGTTGAATTCGCTCAATTTCTTCTTTGATGTTCGATGCTAATTCCCGTAATGTTTGTGGTCTATTGTTCTATATCCGGCTCATCAGAAATCCGCAAAAAAAATCGCATGCCGAAAGATCAAGAAATTTTGCGGTCAAATTTTTTTTTGTCAAAAGTAAATTTTTCCATGACTTGATTATTGTTTGACAGTTACTGACATTTAAAAAGAAACAAGGAGAAGTGGCCAGGCGTTCAGCGTGCGTTTTGTGTAAAATCTTTTTACAAAAATGGTGTGTGTGTGACTTCGGAACAACGATTGTTTCGTAATAATTTCAATGTTCCACGACATGGAAGTGTGCCGTTCGCTCATGAAATTATACAGTGGGTAAGAAAGTTTAAAGAAACCGGCTCCCCATTACACTTGAAGCACAAAGGGGCAATAAGGTCTGTAAGAACGGAGGAAAACATTGATAGAGTGCGAGTAGCATTAACACGTAGTCCACTGCGTTCTGCAGTGAAACATGCTTCTGCACTAAACATTAGCGATATATCGTTACGACGAATTTTACATAAAGACTTTCCACCCTTACAAAATTCAAGTCGTCCAAGAATTGAAAGATGGTAATATGCTTGCTCGCAGGATTTTCAGCTAAGAAATATTGCGACGTGTACATGATGATGAAAACTTTATTCACCACATATCTACGTCAGATGGAGCACATTTCCATCTAAACAGATATGTAAACAAGCAGAATAGTCGCTATTGGAATGACGAAAACCCAGGAGAGATACACCAAAAGCCATTACACAGTCCGAAACTTACAGTGTGGTGTGCAATTTCATCATCTGGTATTGTTAGGCCATATTTTTTCCAAGACGACAGAGGAATCACCACAACTGTTACGGCAAACCGCTACACACACATGATCAGAACATTTGTGGCGGAAGAGTAACCTAGGTTTCCGGACATCAATTATTTTCAGCAGACTGCTCGCGTGTCTATCACTGTTTTAAGTGAACTTTTCCCGGGCAGACTCATTTCCAAACATGGTGACTTTTTGTGGCCCGTAAGATACCCTGATCTTTCAGCATGTGGTTTTTTCTTTTAGGATTTCTGAAGAGCAGGACATACAGTAATAGACCACAGACCTTACCGGAATTAGCAATAAACATTGCACAAGAAATTGAGCGAATTCAACCTGTCCTACTCCGCCGAGTAATTGAAAATTTTCAATCTAGATTACAAGAGTGTTTACACACAAATAGCTCTTACTTGAGCGGAATTATTTATGACATAAAATGGCATACTTTCCTCTACCCAAACCTGTACAAAACAGTTTTGATAATAAGCATTTTCTGAAATATAATCATTTAGGACCAAACGGACAAGAACCAAATTTTGATTTTAGGTAGCAGGGCATCATTTTGGGACGTTGGTTTTTGTTTGGGGTCAAAGATGCCCAAAAACGATATTGATTTACCAATCTTGTTGTAAAAATTACTTAAAGCGTACTTAGACGGGCAAAAACGATATTTCATGTTTTACGGTCACCATTTGGGCTAAACGCATTAGTTTATCCAATAGAACTAAAATTTAAATAACTATCTATAATATCTTTCGACAGCAATTACAGTTATTGTCTTCTGTAAATGATAATAGTCAAATAAATATATGAAATTTGTAAACACAAATATAAGCCTGTTGTAATAGGGAACGTATATGAAAAGGCCAACTGCGGATACTAATTTTATTTTAGTAAAGATTAGCTAGATCTTTAATAGATTGAATATTAATAAACCGCCTTGATAACGATAAATCAGAACACCTACTTGACAAAGGCTAGCAATGAAAAATGACACAATCTATAAAGAAAAATTTAATCAATTTATAATGTAAGTCCAAAGTTGTTTAATCTCAAAGTGGTAAGCTAAAAACACAATATACCAATTAATTATCTAGTTAATTACAGCAAATCCTACAAAGAAATAATTTTCCGTTACTATCTAAGGACTGTAATCGTTATGATACAATAAAAACACAATATGTATGTTAAATCTAATCTTAATTTAATTTTAACAACCTATGTTATATCAAGACATACCAACAATTAAAATTAAAATCAAGGCATACCATTTTGCATGTGTTTAATTATAAGGTGTTAAAACCTATTTGATCGCAGATTTTCTACTTGTCTGTTTAAGTTATTAGAATGTTTGAAAATTGCACGGCCATACTTCAGTGCGCACTTCCTTGGCATAAAATTTTAAGAAAAGTTCCTGTAATAATAGATTCGAAAATGGATACTTTGGAAATACAATGTGTTAAAGTGTATTGCATTTGAAAATTATAAATTAATTATTTTGCCTTATTTGCGACTCTCAGGGCGAGTTCATGATTGTCACTACTTGGGTGTTTGGTGGGGTAGTCTATCTGTAAAATTAAACTTGGTTGATTTATAACAAATTTATTCAGTCACAATAATATAAAAATAACACTATTCTGAAACAGGAGGTTATAAAAATAAATAAAATTAACTCTACTCGATTCAATAAACGAATAGAAAACTTAAAAACTGGAAATTATTCTGATCCTGGTTATGTGCTATTAACAGGCGGAATGCCACTGCCTGGAATCAACGGGTTAATTAAAGGGGCCCTCTCTTGCTTATGCCTGGAAGTATAAAAGCAAATCACATGTGCAGTTATATACAGGATTGTAATGGAATTAATTACAGGTGAGTAGGTACTACGCTTATTCTGGTGAATTATATGTAAAGTATTAAAGGGATTAATGAACAGCTGATTCACAAAAGCTTCTTCCTTTAATTGAATGGTATTGTAAATTCAGGATATTAATAATATGTGGTAATTAGCATTGATTTCATTATGAATGAAATAATGGAAGAGGACTTGAATTTATAAGCAGTGTTTTGAATATGTTTGTAAATACTGGTGAATGATGTGTATTAATTTTTTAAAAAGGTATACCAGGAGTTTTGGTTATTTATGACAAACTAAATCTGGTTTATAGGATAAATTATACAGAATGTACGTAACGAGGTTAATATGTATTTACTGGATTCGAATGGGAGAAAGTATTATTTGTATGAATGTGTACAAGGGGATTACAGGGAGTTTCGATATAAACAGGCCAGGTAAATGTAACATTCAATTTAATTTAATACCCTTTTCGTAGTCGTAACTGCCGTCGAAGGTATTAATATCTAGGATTGTTAAGGGAGGCTTGCTGGTGCAAGAAGTGATTAATTGTTCGGCGCCTAACCACCGTCCAACTAACAACACCATCACCAAGATGAGCGTATTCAGGGTTGTGTCTTACTCGTATTTGATGGAGAAGTAATTAAATTTTCTGAGTCGTAACCACTGTTAACATAAAGACGTCCCGCCCTGGAAAACTTTACGTACTCTTCTCGGGGCACATAATACCACCCTGAAAACTATACCAAAGAATGTTCAGGTAGATGGAAAATAATAATAATCAGGATACTGGTTGAGAAGCTGGTTCTAATAATATTTGGAATATTAAGAGACGAGAACTGTAAGTGATGCTGGTTAGGATAGGTTAATGATACTGGTCAAGGGATACTGGTCAGGCTGGTCTGGCTACCAGGTCACAGTTCACAGTTAAAATGTAGAGATATAAGTATAAGTTCAGTAAAAGTCAAGCAAAGTGAGAGTGTAATGCTCGCGTTCTGGTAGGGGTTCTTGGTACCAGGGGCAAGGGATGTTCCTGGAAGTTTCACCCAACCGAGGAAAGAGCTGGTACAAGAGAGACTGGTCCAGACAGACGAATGGTTCTGGTAATTTGGACAGGTAGCTTTTTGGTTCGGTCTGGAGTGGTATTATTTTATCGGCGATTTCCACCTGGTGAGTGGCAAGTCTGATGGTGGCTTGTGCTTTTCTCAAGAAGTCCAGCCCCAAGACCACGTCCGTTGACAAGCTGGGTATAGGTATCTTCCTCAAACTGAATAATTATGTTTACCTAACCGAGTGGGAAATCTTTAGCTGCCAAGGGATTGTATCGTCGAGTAGCCATCGAGGCAAACTGACTCACTATTCAAGGTTTCGGGATATGTGTAGTTCTGTACCAGGTGGTTTTTCACTTTGCTACCCAGGTAAGTTCGGGTTGCTCCTTGTGTCAACTAATACATGGATTGATTTGTTTCAGATTTGGAGGATCCCGAACAATCGATCGTCCGAAGAAACAGGTGCCAAGGATGGTGCTGGTGGTGGTGCCATTCATCTTTGGAGGTAGCAGGTTGGTGTCTGGATATGGCGGAAGTAACTTTAGTTGGTGGAGGTCCTCTGACGTCTTTCATAAGTGCTGGAAGTTTCCTCTTTTTGGAACAGCAACAGTCTCTGGATTAAAGCCCGAGTTTACCACACCTAAAGCAGAATGGTTTAAAAGTTCCTCTACACTTGCTTCGGATGTCCCCCTTCTCTCTACAAGTTCGTCATACTTCTTCTCGTTTGTAGATTAAAGTTGGTATTACTTCTGGTTTAATGTGACGTTGTGTTTCAGGTTGGATCTGAGCAATACGAGACGCAGAGGAGATTGCAAGACCACCGAATTGGACTTGGTGAGAACCAGTATCAGAGGCAGGGCTATGGCTTTTAGAAGGCAACTTTTCTTAATGCTGTCCATCTCTAGTAATTCAGGTAACGTAGAGAAGTCATTCTGTCGGATATAATATTTGTATTCTGTTCTTAGGTTGGCATATATCCGTTCCATCTGGCTATTGGCATTCATTCCTCCATGGCGTCCCATCAACTTTAGTAGAGTTGTGGCATACTCCTCTGCCTTCCCTTTTGGTCGCTACACTCGATTCCGAATCTCCTCTTCTTACTTATTCTGGTATCGGTTTGGTAAGAACTGATTTCGAAAATCTCCCATGAAATCGGCCCAAGTATTCCAATTATTCGTTTATTCCATACCATAATAACACATTTCCTTTAAACAGCTCTGGCAAAACCTGCAGCATGTCCCCCTATGGAATTTGGTAACAGGTCTAGAGTTCCTGTAATCTCTCCAGGAATAACATGGGATCACTAACTCCATCATACTTGAGTCGCCGCTTTCGAACTATGTCGCGGGTATCATCAATTCTACTGGAATTTCAAATGCTAGCCGAGGTAGATGTACCAGGTGTTGGACTACTCCCTTCGGTGGTTTCTTGGTAAGATGTATATTCTCTGGGTATCGGTGAGGCTACTTGTCCTACCCCAGTCCTTAAGTACTTTATTACCCTAGCTAGGAAAAAATCAGTTGTACCTGTTGTATCTAAACGATATTTTCCAGCCTCATAGATTAAATTTTCATTCTTGAGTGTTTTCTTTCCCTAAATGTCCATTTTTCTCAAAAACCCTTTTAACCAAGAGTACCTTATTGTGCAGAAAGCATTGGCGGTACAAATACGCATGTCAAAATCTAATTTGTTTCAGTGGCTTAGAAGTTAGGGGGATTAAAACTAACAATGTACCTAAAATCTACGCTATTGAAATTTTCAAATACTTTTAAATTGTAATCAAAATGAGGGTATTTTCAATTTTCGAGACAAAAAAAAACGAAAAAAAAATTAAACTTTGACACCCTGTATCTCAAAAACGGCGATTCTCAGGATTTTTTAGGTGGTAGGCATGTATACTTCATGCCGGCCGGGGAGGTACCACCACCCTTACCATGGGCTCCTTAATATTGGGTCTCCGATTTTCTGAGTTCGGTAAGGGCTGCCGGTTACCTTTTCCTTCATCCTTAATCTATTCTCATCCTTATTCTTCCTTCTGGCTCTCACTGTCTTCCTATCGGATTAAAAGTCCCAAACTAAAAAATAAGATGGCTGTGGTTTCTAGGGTAATAAATGCCGGACGTAAAATCCTGCCCCAACGGATGTCCTGGAGGACAGGGCCCAAGCGACCTCGGTCATCGAAAGTATCAACTTTTTGATTCACTACTGTAACATCCGCGGTATCAGGTCTAATCTTAATGCTATTCACCAACATCTTGAACAACTACAACCTGATATTTTGTTTCTATCTGAAACACAAGTCTCCTCTGAAAGCTCCGAGTCACCCGATTTGCAATTTCCTCAATACCACCTTCACTCTAACTTTCGATATAAAGGAGGCGTATGTGCCTACATCAAGGACAGTATTGCTTGCAAGAGGGTTTCTTTCATAGAAAATAAAAATTTTGACGTGGTTTGGTTTAAACATTCTGGTCCTAATTTTGTGAAATTCTACAGTTGCATTTACAGGTCTCCCAATGACAGTAACTTTCAAGACTTCTTCGATTACCTTAGTATGAAAGTTGACTATCTCCTGTCTCAGTTTTCATCTTACGATATATTAATTGTAGGCGATTTCAATGTTCATAACTCTAATTGGCTTCAGTTTTCATCTACTACAAATCCCGCTGGTCATAGTGCAGAAACATTTGCTATTTCATATGATGTCACACAAATGATTTCTGAACCCACAAGAATCCCTGATAACCCTAATCATACTCCACATCTTCTAGATCTCTTTCTTACATCAAACCCTCTTGTTTATAAAACTTCCGTTCTTTCGCCTTTTGGTCTTTCCTACCATTGTCTAATAGAAATCATTTCTACTGTACCTAATTATACTGTTCTTCGCAAAACCGATAAAACCCTGTGGTGTTTTAAGTCAGCTCGATGGAGTGATTTACGGGATTTCTTTGCAACCTTTCCATGGCGTGAATATTGTTTTAAAACGTTCTCTTCTTCGGACATCGCTCTTTCAGTATCTGAAGTCATCCTCATGGGAATGGAGTTATATATTCCCAAAAAACAGTACCGTATAGGTCATTCACGTTCCCAACCCTGGTTCAATAAGGCTTGTGCTGATGCAATATCTTTAAAAAATAAATATTACATTAAATGGAAATCTAATAAACCGGTCGACAGTCATGTAGAATACGTTGGTGCTAGAAATATCTGCAAAAGTTAAATCACTAAAACTAAAAAGTTGTTCGAACAACGGAAATGCTCCTTTAGGCAGTCGTAAATTTTGGTCTTTAGCTAAAACCATTAGTAAAAACTTTGGAACATCTTCATCCCCCCCCCCCCCCGACATCTATTGAAAGATCGGTAGTTGCTGATTCTGTAGACAAAGCCAATGTTTTTGTAGATTTGTTTCCATCAAACTCGTGTCTCAATGATTCTAGAAAAGATGTGCCCCTAGCGAACTCTTCTTCATACGCTATGAAACCAATTCATTTTCGGTACAAGCTCTTGGAATCGATCATCAGTAGGCTTGATCTCAATAAGGCGACTGGCCCAGACGGCATCCCAGCTACTGTCTTAAAGAAATGTTCCCCCGAACTAGTACCAGTCCTATCTAAGCTCTATACGATCTCTATGTCTTCTGGGGAATTCCCTTCATCATGTTGTGCTGCTGAATTATATTCTTTGATACCATGTCGGGCTATCTTTGCGAGAAACACTCGGTCGCTCATTCCCATCATCAGTATGCAGTACAAATCTCCACTTGTCGTACCAAACGGGCGCAATCCATATTTTTCTACACGGCTTCTAAGCTCTGGAATGATCTCCCTAGTTCCTGTTTTCCTCTCACTTATGATATGAGAAAATTTAAGGTAGCTGTTCATAGGCATCTATTGGCAATTCATTATCCCTCTATCCATCCTCTTAAGTGTAACTGAGTGCTTTAGCACGATAGACCAAATTTAGCCTGTTCAGGTCCACAATCCTAAAAAAAAAAAGAATCAACTCCTTCAGTGTCGGCATATCATTAAGGAACATCCTGTGTATGTGTATGTTTCTATATATATATATATATATATATATATATATATATATATATATATACAGTGAGTTCTAGAAGTTATGTCTAAATTCATTTAAAGTTCAAGCGTCATATATAGGGTGGTCCAAAAACTAGTGACTACCACCAACTTTATTTTGTCAAATGGACACACCTGTTTTTTATTTGATTTTCTGAATCTGGTTTGAATTCTAGGTATATCTCATGTACCATGCTCTATACCTATAGTCTATAGATATCGAGATGTTTACGAAAAAAGATAAATATTATCTTTATAAAACTATCAATAACACTTGCAAAATAATCGCGTCCAAGGTGATCCATAAACAATAGGTACATGTTTTCTTTCTGTGGGGTTATCTCAAATCAAAAGTATATGTTGACAGGCCAAGCAATCTGAAGATATTGAAAGAGAAAATCAGAAGAGAAGTACGTGCCATAACTCCAGAAATGGTTCAAAACGTGCAAAGAAGGCTTATTCATTGCCTTGGCTATTGTCACGCCGCAAATGGTGCACATTTTGAACATTTGATTTGATTTGTTGTTGAATAAATAATTAATAAAAAATTGAATGAATTGTTTCTTTTGACAGAAAACAAAGGCCGCCTTTCTTGATACGGTCTTAATTGTTGATACGTTCAATTGTAAATTCCTCGAGATCTGTTGACTTTAGGTATAGTACATGGTACATGAGATTATAGCAAATAGCAATAGCAGTAGCAAAATATGGCAGACTTTAGGTCATAACCTCCTAGATTTTTACGACTGTGACATCATAGTATCATTCAAAACTTTTCCTATCGACACAATCATAACAATTGAAAGCTGTCATTTAATAGAACATTAATCTTTCAAGAGAAAGGCGCCCTTGCAAATTTTCGCTAAAGTTAACCATTTTTGAGAAAAAACTGTTTTGTATAACCCTGCAAATCGTTAAATCTGAATGGCTATTAAAGCAATGTTTCGTTATTTCGGCAAAATTTCCATTTTTAATTAAAAAAATTGTAAAATTTTGGTAAGTTTGTCTTAAAAATCTGAAGTAGCATTGCAAAAAGGCTAAAAACCACTGTAGTAGTTAATACCTAAAGGTTTTAACTTTTATTTTATTAATACAGCTGACGAAACTTACGGCACATAAGTGGCTTAAAATCAAAGTATGTAATTAAGAAGAAAAATAACAACTGTCCTAGATAATAGTAGAAAAATTAATCTTTATTTCAACAAATGTTCGAAATGTTTACCCTCGCAGCCTGAGCTAGTCGTAACAAACCTGTCCGAACAGTACGTAGTATCGCAGGATTTTGCCGAATTTCTTCTGAAGCAGCTACTATTCTTTGCCATAAATCGCGGTTCCGAACAGGATTGACGTAAACTTTTTCTTTTAAAACTCCCCATAGATAAAAGTCCATTGGGGTAAGGTCAGAAGACCTGGGTGGCCACTTTATTGGTGCATCAACTCCTCTACCGATCCACCTATCACGATATGTATCATTTAAATATTCTCGCATAGGGAGGGAAAATGTGGCGGTGCTCCATCATGCATAAAAATTAGATCGCGGCGTAACTCTAACGGTACATTCTCAAGTAATGCTGCCACTTCGTCTTGGATACGTTCTAAAAAAGACTGACCATTTAATCTTTGTGGCAGAACAACGGGGCCTACTAAAAAATCTCCAACGATTCCAGCCCATACATTAATAGTAAACTGGCGTTGAAAGGAATTTGGTCAAATTATTCTAGGATTTTCATCACTTAATTCATGAAGGCTACGAAAGTTGAAAATTTCATTTCGTGTAAAGCACGATTCATCTGTAAACAAAATTTGATCAAAAAACCTGTTATCGCCAATAAAACTATTCATAATCCACTCGCAAAATTCTACGCGTAACGCAGGATCCCCATCTTGCAATTCTTGGACACGTTGAAGTTGATAAGGCCGCAAAAGTTGTTCTTTCAATGTTCGGTGAGCAGTATCCTTTGGTGTGTCAAATAGTCTTGCCAGTCTTCTCACGCTTTCTCTTGGATTTTCTTCAACAGCGTTTAGGATTGCTTTTTCCGTTTCAACGTGAACTTGCCGAGGGCGACGTACATCTCCAGTGAATTTCTTGAATGTCCCAAATTCCCTTAGCCGTCTATCTACTGCAGCAAAGGTGGAATGCTGGAGAATACGTCTGTTTAGAATATTTCTCCGCACATTCGTGCTGATGCTCGACAATTCATTCAACACTCTCCTAATATTAAATGTATATAGGTGAGTTCGTTAAAAGAATATTCCATTTTTACGAATAGTAACAGAGTATTCGAAACAAAAAACAAGGAAAACGAAACAAATTTAATAAGTAATGGCACTAAATTTGGAACGTGGGGGTTTTGAAGACCTAAATTTGTTATTAGTTTTGATGCTGCTTGCAGAGGGCGCTACCTGTCAGGGTATGCTTACATTAAATTGGCCCTAACTTTTTTGCCACCCTGTATGTTGCCATTTTGTGCACCTACGTTTGTTTCCACATCAATTTTTAGCAAGGAAGGTATACTTGGTTGTTACTTTTCAGATCAACCGTTTTCGAGATATTGGTTGTTGAAAAGTTAGGTGCCCACCACTTTTTCAAATATTCTTAGGTAAGAGTATTAAGGTAGTAAACTAGAGAAAGCTGTTACACATAAGTCCCCGAGTATCTTGAATAACCCTACATGAAACAATAATTCGGTTCCTTAAGTCTTCTACGTCTTGAACGGGAGTCTTATACACAAAAGTTTTTAAATGGCCCCAAGTAGAAAAATCTAATGGATTTAAACCCGGGGATCGAGCTGGCCAAAATTAAGGTCCCGCTCGAGCTATCCAGCGATTTGGGTATGTTCCGTTTAAAAACTGACTGAAATGGGCGGGAGCCCCATCATGCATAAACCAGATTGCCCTTCTGACACCTAAAGGAACAACGTCAAGGAGTAATGGAAGCTCTTCTTCTAAAAATTGGCTGTACGTAGTACCATTCAATATAGGCGGCAGAGAATATGGGCCAATTAAGTGGTCTCCAATAATTCCCATTCAAAGAAAATTGTTCTTGGTGGTGAACTTCAACTATGGCGTGAGGGTTTTCTTCAGCCCATATGTGGTTGTTATGATAGTTAATAATCGGCTCCCTTGAAAAATTAACCTCTTCGGTGAATAAGATTTGCGCTAGAAATTGTGGATTTTGACCAATCATTTGTAGCATCCAATTCGAGAATGCAACACGGTTAGGAAAGTCTCGTGGTAATAGTACCTGGATCCGCTGTATGTGATAAGGATACAAAAGCTGTTCCTTTAAGATAAAAAATACCGTCATATGATCAACATGTCTTCGTAGTACTGATGTCTGGCTGCTCGTCGATTAAATTAAGTACTGCTACTTCCAATGCTGGTGTTCTAACTGTACGATGACGACCACAATCTTGTTTCCTTTTTTAGTGAATGCACCAGTTTCTCGAAGTCGTTGATGAAACCGTGAAAATAACGCATGATGTGGGGGGGCACACGTTGAGTATACAGTTTAGTGTATTTTCTGGATGCTTCCAAGGCATTTCCATTAGCAAGGCCGTAAACGAAATGCATATTGGCCATTTCTGCATTAGAGTACAACTCCATATTGACAAATTTGCACAAAACAGGTCCCAAACGGTAACAAAGTGGCAGAAAACAAAAACGGTTAAAAGCTAACTTCGTGCCATGATTCACATTTGTTCGGAAAATATCCCAAAAAAAAACGGTAAAAAAGTAAATATTTTTAACATCTTGAAGATCAAAATCTAAGCACTTTCGGCTACGTGATTATATAGACATGTTTTCCTATTTTTGACTGTAAAACACGCCCTTAAAATTTTTCGCACTTATTTATTTACACCCTATATATATATATATATATATATATATATATATATATATATATATATATATATATATATATATATATATGTAGGTAGCACACTACGAAAATTTGATGAATACATTGAAAATATTCCGATTGAAATTGTTGTCGAAATAGCAAAAGTCAATTACTGAAGGTTATTATATAATAAGGGTTGTTTGAGAATGGTTTGTGTTTCTTTGTTTTGTAAGAAATTTATGTAGGGTTTTAACTGAGGGCGGCCCCCAACCAGATGTTTAAGTTGCAGGCAGAGAAAACTGCCTTTATCGAAGAGCAAGACAAATCACTAAATATGTTTATGAAAGCGGTTTGGAAATAAACATGTCACTATTATACAAGAAATTACACCGCGGTCAAAGCATGGGTTGTTCAGGGATTGAAATGTGATATTTGAAATACAGGGTTTCTACGGTTGACTGCACATGTTAATTAGAAATAATGTTTCTTTATATAATTAAAGTCAAAAGCGTTCACACGAAATATTTTTATTGCTTGTGTTAGTTGATATAGAAAATAGGGGATGATGGAATAAAAACGTTTTGTTGTGCTCAGAACGAGGAGTCTGATTAGAATTTTCAAAGCGTGCGGGAGTAGATTTGAGATCGATTCGGTGTTTGTTTAATTAAATCTTCTTTTCGTCGTTTTGTGTTAATCGATAAAATACGAGTATTTAAACATTTGTGCTGGTGAAAGCTTAAAAGGATAACCGGCATTGATAATGTAAGTAAAAGAAAAGATTTTACGGTTTGTGAAATTACACATTTAAATTGTTCAAGCCAAACTGAGACCCGGACCTGCAAAACTGTTGTGTTTATTGAAATTACACGCTAGCGTAGCGAAGCACGCTCTCTTTTCTCTCTTTATGTGTTCTGTTTTGTGTATTGATAATTCCAACCTGTATTTATAATGATAAAACCACAAACGATCATAGGTATAAAATCAGAAAAGCTGATCCAAATGATCTATATCTATACAAACGTCCCTTTTGTTACCGTTATATGCCTATATGTCTATATTTTTGTGTTTTGTTTTATGCCTAAGAGGAATTGAGAGCGTTATTATCTTGCATTTGTAATAATACGTACTAATCATGTGGGTGCATCGGTGTTGCAGGACTTTATGTCAGAGGTTATACTTCGAATGGTTTTTCTGTGTAATCCATTATATCATTTATTGTTACTGTACATGTGTATCATTTGTTGTGCTCGTATCCACAAATTTGTATGTGTAACGTACTTGCCCTCTTTCATTTGTGTCTACTTAAATAATGTGTAACCTGTTTAATTTTCTGTTGTTATTTTTTTTTATGTAGGTTGAATTTGTAATATGTATTACTAGAGTGCTTAATGTATTTTGTTGTTAATAACCGTCCTGATTGGTTAAACAAAAGGGACACATGATCGGGATTACACTTTTCCTTTTCTTTTTTTTAGATTGATTGACGATCTTTTATTGTGGATACGATTACACTGTTTATATTTATTGCCTTTATGTGTAGTTATTGAAATTGCCTTGCATTTTATTTTGGGAATATTTAAATGTTGTAAGGTACGCCTTTTTAACTATGATTTAATGATGTCCTTTGTTTTTTTTTTGTGTTCTGTTCATGTCTGGTTGTCCCACACCCTGTATAATGCTTTATATGTAATTATTTAACTAAAAGCAGACAGGAATTGGTTCCAAAAGGGATCCCCTGTTTGTTATTTATTACTTGTTTATTTTTGCTTTAATTTGAATACCATTTATAGACCTGATTTTATGTTTATTTGTGACTAAACGTCGTTTTAGGCAATGTGATAGACTTTGTACGCTTTTAATACCGATAGAGTAGTGTTGATACATGTTTAATCCTTTGATTGCTTTGATTACTTGTGTTATCTGATCTTTGTTTTTCTTTGTGTGATTATTATCGGAATAAAGGGAGTTTTCTTGGTGATTCTTTTTCTCCCGATGTAAATAGGATGACGAGCGAATCACCAGGTAGCGCAACTCGTTTATCTCAATTACAGTTTTGTTTCATTTAATTACCTGCCACCTTATGCAACAAATTAACCTTATCCGACCCTATCTCCTGCGCATTACACAACGTAGGTTATTTGTCCCTAGACGATCACGGTGTTTTTTTTTTATCAGGTTAGAATTTTGCGAGTTCTAGATCAGATTTGTAAATCAACTCTGATTATTTAATCACGGCCAGTAAGGGAGATTTAAGCTATTAATTGGAGTAAGCCTAACATTAGCCGACGTAGCATCATTCTCAGTGACATCAATTTAAGCAATTAATCATAGCATCTTATCAGTCAAATTAAGATGCATCCTTTAGCTATTGTTTTGTCTCTTGAATTTGCATTAGTGCGAACAAGTACAAATTACACGTTTCAAGATAGGGTACGTCTGGGTTACGACAATATATATATATATATATATATATATATATATATATATATATACACATTGTTAGAAACCAGATGTTTTATTGACTTTACAGTAAATAAACAATATAACACTAGGGCAAGCACTATTATTGTATTTTCGTTATTATGTAATTTCTGTTAGCTAGAATAATTAATTTTATGTGTCCAGGAAATCAGATGGTTTATTGCATTTACACTTTTTACTAGGACAAGCACTTTTATTGTATTTTCGTATTGAATATTAATTAATTCTAGGAAACGCTTAACTTTTGTTCGAATTAGACGTTTTACTGTTTTTACGATTTCTTTTAATGGGTCAATGTAACCCCATAAATATGTCAGAAATATTGTTACCAACTAGGAAATGTTTATTTTGTAGATGTATGTAATACCATAAATATGTCAGAAATATTGTTATTAAATAAGAAATGCTTACTTTGTAGATGTATGTAATTCCATAAATATGTCAGAATATTGTAACTAGGAAATACTGACTTTGTAGGTTTATGAGGGCCGCTACCGGTCAAGGAAATCCTTGCGGTTGACTACGCCTAATTTTGACATATATTTAGAAATAAAAGATGATGGTCAGTCAATCGTAAGATTTTCCGGTGCTCGGATATATTGCTACTCTCTCATTTGATTTGTACTCAAATAAATCGCACGTGTAGTATTTGAATTTTATGTTTGGTTTTTTTTTGTGTTACCATTAATTGTAATTGTAAAATTTCTAAAGAAGTGGGATAAATCCACAGTTTGTTGGTGAATTGTGATAGTGTGTGTGAGTGAAAAAATAATAATTTTTAACTTGGAAGGGAAGACGGATCGTGAGGATACTACTCAAACGTTGCTAGTGGAGTTGGTGAAAACTTTGCAGTCGCCAAAATCTGCAACACATGTTGAAGTACCATATTTTCGACCAGAGGTAAACGAATCCAGCAAATGGGTGAGTCACGTTGAAGAAATAAAGCATGAATTAGGATGGTCTGATGTGGAAACGTTTGCTAGAATGGGTCGATTTCTTTTGAACGGTGCCAAAAGATGGTATGAATGTTGAAATTCCGACCGAAGGGATTGGGTTACCTTTCTACAAGATTTTATTGAAGCTTTTCCTCCAAAAAGGAACTTGGGTTGCTTATTATCGGAAGCGGCAGCTTTTAACAGTTCCCTCCTTAACACTTACGAAACGTATGTTCATGAGAAATCAGCCTTGTTAAGAAATTTTAGAGCGAATTGGTCTGAAAGTGATTTAACGGAACTTGTCCATGGAATAAGTGAACCCGATGTACGAAATGCAGCAGTGAATGCTAACTGTCCTACTATATCCGCACTCTTAGTTTTCCTTTCAAGTTTTCTAAAACTGTCGCGAAAGGATCTAGAGGTCCGTAAGATTGGAAACAACGCTCCCTTTACTAAAAGAAAATATCCCTTCGGCGATGGTGGAAATTTAAGCGGTTCGGTAGTCTCGCGAAAGAAATGTTTTCAGTGCGGTAAGACTGGGCATATTCAGGCAAATTGTCGTTCGAAAGTGACTGGTTCGAGTAAACAATCTGATTTATCGAGTTCTCACAATGAATCTTGCGCCTTCTGTGCTAAGCGCGGTCATAACGTGTCAAATTGCTTCACAAAGGCACCTATTGAAAGTCGTAGACATGCCAATATCTGCCTGACGGGAACGCCTACCGACACCACGAAAATTTTTATTGAAGGACATCGATTTTCGGCTTTAATGGATACAGGCGCAGATCTTTCTCTAATATCAGAGAAATTTTTGTGGCTATTTGAAAGCAAGGTGACAACTTGTCATATTACGCTGAAAGGGCTCTCTAATGCAACGATTAACGCAACTAGGAAATTCCATGCGTGCACAACAATTTCAAACGTTGACGTTAACGTAACCTATTTTTTCGTCCCGGATGAGTGTATTGACTATGACGTTATTATTGGGCGGGATATTTTTACAGACCCACATTGTTTGTAATTACTAATCACCAACGCTCGTACGTAATTCGGCGCAGAGGGTTGTCCTGAATAAACAGAATTTCAGACAGTGTTTCCTTCAATCCATATGACATCGATGTACCCTTCAAACATCACGATGCGCTCCAAAGGGTACTTCGTGAATTCACAGGGATGATAACCAGCGGAAATAATGTGCGAACAGTGAAAAATGCCAGTTTAAAAATTAGATTAGAAAAAGACGTTATTGTTAACCGTCTTCCATACCGTTTGTCCGCCAGCGAAAGAAATGCTATGCGTGAGATTACTGAAGATTTGCTTGCAAATTATTGGGCCCAGCGAATCTCCTTTTGCAAGCCCGGCCCTTCTCGTAAAAAAGAAATCTGGTGCATATCGCATGTGTGTGGACTTTCGAGAACTTAATCGTGTTACTATTAAAGACCGATTCCCTCTCCCCTTGATTGAAGATCAATTAGACCGACTAGGGAAGGCAAGGTTTTTCACATCCTTGGATATGGCGTCAGGATTTCATCAGATACCCATCCACGAGGATTCCATATGCAAAACTGCTTTCGTGACTCCCGACGGACATTTTGAGTACCTGAGGATGCCTTTTGGCCTAGTCAATGCACCCGCTGTATTCTAGAGAGCCATCAATCTTGCACTGGGTCAGTTAAAGGATACCGTGGCATTAGTCTATTTGGACGATGTCTTGATCCCTAGTTTGACGCCCGAAGAGGGCTTAGCATACATTAGACAAGTGTTAGAAGCGTTAGATTTGAATGGATTTTCGCTTAACATTCAAAAGTGCCGTTTTATGCAACCTTCTGTGGAGTATTTAGGAAGAGAAATATCCAGTGATGGTATAAAGCCTGGTAAAGCTAAAGTTGAAGCCTTGACCAACTCACCTATACCCACATCCGTTAAACAAGTTAGGCAATTCATGGGACTAGCGGGATACTTTCGAAAGTTTGTACCCGAGTTTACCAGCAGAACCGCATGTATAACGAGATTAACAAAGCAGCATGTCTCGTTTGAATGGGGCGTGGAGCAAGAAAAAGCAATACAGTACGTAATAGGTCATTTGACATCCAGACCCTTACTTACGGTATACAATCCAGAACTGCCGACCGAATTACATACCGATGCAAGTAGCATTGGATATGGAGCTATTTTGATCCAATTACATGGAACGCAACCGAAGGTAGTAGCGTATTTTAGTAAAAGAACAACCGGCATTGAAAATAAGTATCACTTATATGAGCTTGAAACGCTGGCAATTATACAGGCATTAAAACACTTTCGCACTTATTTATTGGGTCTTAAGTTCAAATTAGTTACGGATTGCAACGCCATCAAGGCTACAGCTAACAAGAAGGATCTGATACCTCGTATATCCCGATGGTGGATGTACATGCAGGATTTTGATTTTGAAATATCGTATAGAAAAGGAAGTAACCTACCCCATGTAGATTACTTAAGTAGGAACCCTGTTGGAATAGTTCGGAGAGTAGCACACCGTGACTGGGCATATATAGAACAAAAAGGGATCGAAGAAGTCCAAGACCTACTCAGACGGCTTAGCGAGGGTGATGTGTATTTCATGACGAGCAATGTCATATTGGTGCCGAAAATACGTACGCATCTATTTCTGAGCACTTTTGGTTTCCACGTATGAGAAACTCCATAAAATGTTATAACAAACATTGTGTAATATGTGCAATCAAGAAAACAAGAACAGGGCCACTGCAAGTCACCATAAAATCTGTGGAAAAACCAAAAGAACCCTTCCACACCTTGCATATGGACTGTTTGGGCCCTCTTCCCATGGCTAACGAGAATTACAAACACATTCTTGTTATCATCGACGCATGCACGAAGTATTGCATTCTAACCCCCATGAAATCAGTTACTACTGTTGAAACTCGCGAGAAACTACAAAATGTGCTGGCCCTCTTCGGAACTCCCAAAAAACTTATTATGGATTCTGCGACATCCTTTAAATATACAACCTTTCCCAAATATCTAGACGCCTGGAAAATAGAATTCCATTACGTTACACCAGATATCCATAGGGGAAATGGACAAGTGAAAAGATACATGCGAACAATTCGTAATCTACTTAGGATCGAAACTATCACCAAGTCAGAATGGCCGAGTGGCTTATGGAAGATACAGCTGGTATTAAATAGTACTGTCCAAAAGTCTACGGGTATGACCCCTCTTTTGTTAGGGGTTAATGGCTCCACCCCTCTGATACAAGCTCTATTGCAAAATATTTCGGAAGATTTAAATCCTGTTCGTAATCGGGAGACAAACAGGCAGCGAGTTTCACAAAAGTTATCCCAAACAAATGTAGAAGAGAGTAATCGTAAAAGGAAAAATTTCACTCATTTTACTCCAGGTAATTTTGTTTTAATGCACCGTGATTCACAGATGCATATCAGTAAAAGCGATTATGAGTTTTTAGGTCCGTACGAGGTGGTGAAATGTCTTGAAAATGGTCGGTATGAACTTAAGAAAGTTGGTACCAGTATAATTACGAAAGCAGCCAAGGAATAGCTAAGATCATGGCCCTCACAGTGGTCTCTGACGTGCACTAGAGTTTATGGAGGAGAACGATGATGTTAAGTAGATAAGGTGCTTTCTGGTGCTTGATGGTCTCTGTCCCGGTAGTGGTAGAGCCAAGTGGTGGCTGCGGTCCCCACTGTGCACGATATGCTTGATGGTCTCTGTCCCGGTAGTGGTAGAGCCAAGTGGTCGCTGCGGTGCCCACTATGCACGATATGCTTGATGGTCTCTGTCCCGGTAGTGGTAGAGTCAAGTGGTGGCTGCGGTCCCCACTATGCACGATATGCTTGATGGTCTCTGTCCCGGTAGTGGTAGAGCCAAGTGGTCGCTGGGGTGCCCACAATGAACAATATGCTTGATGGTCTCTGTCCCGGTAGTGGTAGAGCCAAGTGTTGGCTGCGGTCACCACTATGCACGATATGTTTGATGGTCTCTGTCCCGGTAGTGGTAGAGCCAAGTGGTTGCTGCGGTGCCCACTATGAACGATATGCTTGATGGTATGTGTCCCAGCAGTGGTAGAGCCAAGTGTTGGCTGAGGTCTCCACTATGCACAATATGACTGACGGTCTCCCTGTTTAGGTACGTGAATGACAAGCTCCGAGAACGTCGCCAGAGTCAGGTTGGCCGTGTTAGAAACCAGATGTTCTATTGACTTTACAGTAAATAAACAATATAACAATTTTTACTAGGGCAAGCACTATTATTGTATTTTCGTTATTATGTAATTTCTGTTAGCTAGAATAATTAATTTTATGTGTCCAAGAAACCAGATGGTTTATTGCCTTTACACTTTTTACTAGGACAAGCACTTTTATTGTATTTTCGTATTGAATACTAATTAATTCTAGGAAACGCTTAACTTTTGTTCGAATTAGATGTTTTACTGTTTTTACGATTTCTTTTAATGGCTCAGAAATGTCAGAAATATTGTTACCAACTAGGAAATGTTTATTTTGTAGATGTATGTAATACCATAAATATGTCAGAAATATTGTTATTAACTCGGAAATGCTTACTTTGTAGATGTATGTAATTCCATAAATATGTCAGAATATTGTAACTAGGAAATGCTAACTTTGTAAGTTTATGAGGGCCGCTACCGGTCAAGGAAAACGTTGCGGTTGACTACGCCTAATTTTGGCATATATTTAGAAATTAAAGCGGATGATAAATCGCACGCGTAATATTTGAATTTTATGTTTTGTTTTTTTTTGTGTTACCTTTAATTGTAAAATTTCTAACTTAATATATATATATATATATATATATATATATATATATATATATATATATATATATATATATATATATATATATATATATATATATATATATATATATATATATATATATATATATATATATATATATATATATATATATATATATATATATATATATATATATAATAGCTGTTCAAAACCGTGTTGAATTCAAGCATTTGAGGTGTAATACTTTCGAGAACTAAGTTCCGAAATTGATTGTAATTTTTGATATATCCCCAGAGAAAAAAATCAAAAGGTTTTATATCGCATATGTTCCAATCCATCTTGCTGGAAACCTTGCCGATACATATTCCTGAACGGCTCCGGAATTATGTGCCGGAGCACCGTTTTGTAAAAACCAATAATCTTCAATAGTAGCTTGAGGTAAATCAGCTAATCTAATAAATTTTAGTAGCGTTCAGAATTTAAAGATCCCTTATAGAAAAATGGACCTATTATTCGCATTCCGAATATTGCAGCCCACATATTAAAACCGAAACGGTGTTGGTGTCTGGGCACTCTAGGATTTTCTTTCGCGATACTGAGCATTTCTTCTGTTGAAAATTCCATTATTGGTCCCTTGACTTCCATTCGACCAAGTGAGTTTATATGAAAATTGCTCATTACCTGGTATACCATTCAAAGAACTCTATGCGCCTCCCCTGGCCGAAGTCCCTGACAAATTCTAAATTTAAATGAACGTATTTTTTCTTTTTGTACAATAAAATCACCAGTACAATCCAATTGTTTGCTCAATGTGTCGTGTAGAAATTTCTGGCTTTTCCCTTATTTTCGCTTTCTTCATTGTAAGGTTTTTTACGGGAATTTGCAGGCTTTTTAAATGCACCACGTTCGTTTAAATTGACTTACAAGTTCCTAAATGTGGTTTTATGGGCTGCTGTCTCTCTGGATATTTGTTTAAATACATTTGTTCCACTTCCTTGGAATTTCGTTGACATAGTATGTAACACGATAGCATATCATATTTTTACACATTTGAAAATCGTGCCATACTTTTTTGATAATAACTATCACAAATTAACTAATTCAGAGTTAAATACCAGTACCAGGTAATACAAAATTGAACAATACAAGATTATGACAGATACTAAATTACTTCAAAGCCGTCTACGTTTACTTTTTCACAGCCGCCTGTTTTATTTATTCTTTTTTGGAACATCGCACCGTTGTTATGATGTCGCAAATAGAACTGCAAGGTAAAATAGAAAAATAGAAAATAGAAATTTCAAAAATTCAAATTTTTTCAAATATCTCAAAAACAAAAAATTGGGCCATCGATTTTTTGTGCCATTTTGTTGGTCCCCTAATTACACAATTTTTTTCCCATTTAACCGGAATTGTATCTATTACCATTTTTGAGATCCCCATAGTAACAATCCATATCTTGGACACAGTGTATAGATACCTTTATAGAAGGCTAACAATGAATATTGACAGATTCAAAAAAAGAGTTTCACAAAATTTAATCACATTAAAAATACGGTCCAACGTTATTAACGACTATAAAATAGTGATAAAGGCATTTACTGCTAAAAACTTAGACATACCAATTAAAGATCTAGAGTAAATACTAATAAAACACGGACATTGAATGTTATTAAAATCATAAGGCTTTAGTACTAATTCGAAACTAAATCTGTAAGTATATAGGCAGTTTGTAAATATTAATACGAAGCTTTTTAAGAAAGCTCACTAGATGTCAAATGTAATACATACAGGGTGGTGCATGATTGTGACAAAGTCCCATATCTCCTTTATTTAAAGAGATACAAAAAAAAATTAAATACAAAAGTTGTAAGATATGTTTTGGTGCATATTCCGAAAATATTTTTAATTATACAGGGTAGATCATAAAAGCTTAGAAGTAATTTTAAATTTTTTTTTAAACAGAAAACCCTATATATTATTACATATTTAGATTCTACGCACAATTTTAGACACATTTTATGTATAATGTCCTATACCTTAGTCTAACCGTTTTTGACAAATTTCAAATTTTTTGTCAAAAATGACGTTTGCAGGCCAAAACATAGATGGAAATCTTTTCTAAACGAAGCCTTTATCAATTAGTTATGGTTGGTTTCCTTGGAAATGGGGACCTACTCTAATGGGCTGTATTGACATTTTTGTAATACGTTCATACAGGGTGATCAAAAATGGACAATAAAAAGTAGATTCAAAAAACCTATAAGGTAATTTTTTTTTAATGGAAACCCCCTATTTTTTTAATTCTATCTTATTTAGCATTAAAAATAAGGGTGACTTTGTATAAGAGTGTATATTCCAAAAAATTGTAGTTTTTGAAATAACGACAATTTAACATTTTTTTATTGTAAAAAGGCTATACGGCTTTCAAGTTTTGTTGTTAGTTGGCCGTGACGGCGGGGCGCGGCGAAACAAAAAAAATCGAGCATTACAATTTATACAATATATAGGGTTTTCTATTTTAAAAAAAATTTTAAATTACTTCTAGGCTTTTATGATCTACCCTGTATAATTAAAAATATTTTTGGAACATGCACCAGAACATATCTTACAACTTTTGTATTTAATTTTTTTTGTATCTCTTTAAATAAAGGAGATATGGGACTTTGTCACACTAATGCGCCACCCTGTATGTAATGAAATTTTGCAAACATTTATTTGCTTGGTATATGGAATTCTGTAAAATAACATCAAGTTTACCATTTCTAATTTTAAAAGCTAAGCGTGTAATAAATTTCAATGCTTTGAGTCATGGTTGTTAAGTTCTCAAACTTATGAACGCTCTTAGTGACTTTAACAGTTTATTTTCTTATTTTCATATGTTGCTACTCGATACTAATTTTTGAGCTATTTATTGATACAATTATACCTAATCTAAAACAATACTTTAACGCAGGGCAGGAGGGAATTATTTCTTGATAAAAATTCCGATTACTGAAATTCTCGACAAAAACATAATTTTGATTAAAATTAGGTTTTCTGTGACAGCACCCTTGTGCTTGGTATACTACATTTACCAAAAACAACCGTAAGGTCATAGATGAATATAAAAAACGGTTTAAATATAGTACGTACCATTAAATACATAATAAATATAACAGTTTATTAACCGAAAAATACACAACCTAAATATTTAACATGTTTATTTTCCTACAAATGACTGCTATTTAACTGCGTCTAGGATTGTATTTAAACTGTATAATTTATTCTTATGCAATCACTCGACAATCCTTATTTGTACTTGCCGTGAAAAGCGGTAGTATGGCTTGTTTCTTTTTATACCTCTTGATACAATTGCTTGCTAAACGTGTTTATAGCACACCTGATATTACTGTCAAATAAGAAGACCGGAGAACCGATCATAAAATTTTTAATTTCATGCAAACTAAAAATACTGCTCGTGATTTGATCCTTTAGCATTCAATGGCAGGTAGCGTCAGATTGTAATAGACCGAAACAAAAGTTGACCGTATAAAAGTTACATTTTAAAAGAGTAAGCCGACATTATGTTAAATATTCCATTATTATACAAGAACTTGACAAAAAGTTTTATCCACCTGTAAAATGTTTATAAAAACGTGATCACACAGCCATACTTTTGTTCCAACACCACGCTCATTTCCGCAAGTACTCTATTGATTGAAGGAAAGGAAAAGTCACTTATTTCATTCCCTCGCCAAGGGGGAGGGCGGGCTGTTTGAGCTTTCCAAGCTCCTTCAGCCACAAACATGGATTCCCAGCATACATGCATACATTACGTATATATGCATGGTGGGATTAAGGATGGGTGTGGTCAGGATAGGATCGGAAGGGTTCCGAGGGGGAAAATACTACCCCAGCATTCGCCTAAGTAGCCGCACATGGTGTGCATATACGCAGTGACCATGCCGCTACAAGTGTATGAGGAAAACCCCCTGAAAAAACCTCATACAAGATAGACGGTAACGGGAATCGAACCCATTACATATTGATTGAAAACCAGTATCAGTTAAGGGAAATACATAGGAAAAATATGTGACGTGGAATAACAGACTCCCTTCCAACCTATAAAGTGGAAATTACAAGAAATGAATTAAGGCATTTCTAATTATGGAACCTCTACTGTAATACTTTCGTTATCAAAACAACAATAATTGGTCAGATGGGCATTTAAACATTAATGTTAGATAGAGATTAATAGATATCTGGTTGCTTATGAAAAAAAAATTCCAAAGCCGCCCGCTTTTATAATCATATGGACAACATAATATAATCATTTTCAATCCTATTTTATTTATTTTTTAGCCTTCGAATTAACAAACTATATAAATTTAAGAGCCTCCTTTTGTTTCTATATGTAAGAGGACGGAGGTCTTACCTAATACATATACAATTCAATCAATCGGTGTATAATCGCATAACTTTATTATCACTCACCAAATTCAGTCCGGTTTGATAGGGCTTCTATCAGGATTGTGCCATTACTGCCCTTGGCTTGGCTACTGCAATTATAAAGAACACACAAGGAGCATCTCTGACTATGCCAATCTCAACTCATACTTTTACAGTTATTGTACAATTCTAAGGCCAATCAGCTATTAAACGCAATAGCTGTGTTTTCCCTGTCGGGATCTTCCTACGCCAGGTACTTCTACCCCCAATCACGTATCCCCCAATGATTAAACCACCCTCATAGGAAGAGGATCTGCAGGTGTCTTCTAACGTCAGAGAGAAGAAATAATGGGGGACTTTCAACGTTGGGGAAGGCGCAGATTACGCAATCCTCGTGGATAAAATGATGGGTGCTCAAGGCTCTCCTATAAGACCGTCTACGTATCCTCCTGTGCATTAAACCACTCCCCTCAAAGATAAGGATCTGCAAGGGTCTTCCAACGACAGACAAGGGCCACATGCTACATGGCATGGATACTGACCCTGTGCCTGAACGTAACTCCAATGACATAAAGGAGACCTTCTAACGTCGGTCGAGACGCCCAGCAAGCACTTAAAAAGATTAGGAATCCAGACCAAATACGTATCCTCCCATGCAATACAGACAGACCAAGGGCACATGCTACGTGGCGTGGATACTGGCCCTAATAGTTACGGGACCGGCAGTACCTATTTAAACTGCACCTACGAACGCACATTAATTACCACACATCATCACATCGCGCGCATCAAGCAATTATAGTACAAAACTCCCACATCTAACATTGGCACGTTTCTTAGTAAACATTAGCATAACACTACTTAAGGTACCTTTAACATGTCATGTAATTATATGTCATATTGTTAAGAACAGCAATTATCGTCGCACTCACACATGAAAATTAATCACACACAATGACATTAAATGTAGGTGTCAATAACAATGCACAGAAAATTGATTACTCTATTTGTACAATAATAAGGCAAGTTAGACGCACAAAAATAGAACAGGACTATTCACAAGAAAACTCAATTACGTACTGAACATTCCTTCAAGTCAATATTAGTAATTTGTATATCGATTTTGTTAACGACCGTGTCTATTAGTTCATAGACCCGCATTTTCCCCTAAGTTTAACATAGTGACATATTTAAGGGGTCCTTATTTTAATTACTATGTGTCAAATAACCCATAATTTTATTAAAACTAACGATTACACAACAAAAAAAAAAAATGTTGTATGCTATTTACAATTTATTTATTAATCGTATCCTTACATAACAGGGACCAGAACCGAAACCGAAAAGAACCGGAACCGGTACCGGAACCGGTACCGGAACCCATTTATTTTATTATAACCGAGTCGGAACCCAAACCTTTATTTGTATTTTATTTAAAACATGAACCGGAATCGTAACACTTTTATTTTTACAGTACTACCGGTATTTTTTTTAGATTCCCAAACACTATCAAAATTATACGCATTTGTTATCACTGTATAGAAATGGTGCTACTTTAGCCACATTTACAGAGTAAAAATTATTGTTGGTGTTGGCTTATGGCTGTTAGATCGTAGGTTGCCTGACTAAGGTCAAAATTACCGTTAGTAATCGGGTTTGCCTGGTGTTTAGACTAAATGGGTAGAAATAAGACAAAACCTGTGCATAACTGTTTTAGTTAAACGGACTTAGCAATATGCAATCTTTGTAAAACGGAAATTTAGGTACATTACATAGAAAAAAATATTTTTTACTCAAATATGAATGACAAGAATTGTAGTAGATTCTGAGCTTATGAAGAATTATATTATCCTACATCAATTCAATAGTTTATTTTTTACACCTACTTTTTATTTGAACATTCACTAGTTTAATCATTACTACATAAGTAATACAAGTATTACAAAATTAGTTTTTATGTTCACAATCGTTACAGAGCTAAACATACTCTTGAAATCAGAACCTTTATAGAACCCGAAAATTTCGGAACCCTAACCGGAACCTTTTTTATATATTTGTTTAGAACCAGAACCGGAACTAAAACCCATATTTTGGATTTGGTGACATTATAACTGTAACCGAAACCTTTATTTCAAAAAGGTTCTAGTCCCAGTTAGATAACATGACGAATAGAAATCTAGAAATTTTCTACACAAATATTAAATTGGTGCCTACTGGGATTAAAGAACACATTGAAACATCTTTAATCATCCTCATTAAATTGTTGTATACGATGGTGGTCAGACTTGAAAAACGTGTGGTAACGCTCGGGTAGCGTAGTAGTGGACCGCCATTGTGTTTTTTGTGACGTCATTTGACCTTCGGATTCCCATGGCCGTCCACGTGGTTGAGCTCAGGTTTGACCTTGAGACTGACCTTGGAACTGGCCTTGGGCCTACCCTTGGAGTTGGCCTTGGGGTAACCAAGGTCAGAACCAAAAATCTGTTCAGCGGGAAATTTGAAATTGTCTAATAAGGGGCCCTAATGCTAATTTGTAAGACAGGTGTAGGAACTTGTGTTATGGTCTGCGAACAATTTTAGGTTAGGTCAATATATGCACAATATTAGGTTAGATTAATAAACGCGAGGTTTTAGGTTAAACCTAAAATCTGGGGTTTATTAATTAATTAAATCCGGAACCCTGTCTTACGAACCCATTATTAGAATGCTATTTCAAATTTCCCGCCATAGTAACCAAGAGAGCCCGAGCGAAGCTCCGAGAACACGTGCCGGAGTCATATACCTGTGAGATAGAATCAAGCCGTCATTATTAGAATACCGTTTTAAAATTTCCCACCACACACCACTAGATTTTTACAGAAATTAGTTTTAAAAATACTCCGCTAGATACTGTCGCTATTTATCCTAAAATGACGGACATCCTTGCACGAAGTCCTACGAATACACAAAAATGGACTCCGAAAATGATCGACACCCTCGCAAGAAGTTCAGATGGCGACGCCCGATGCACGTTGTCCTACGAAGATACAAAAATGGGCTCCGAAAACGGCCGACGCCCTCGCACAAAGTTCAGACGTCGCGACGCCGGTCGTCGTTGCCCTTCAAGTGGGCTCCTTCTACTAATGTTGTGATTTTTCTGAATTAAATTAGCCCAAAAACACTTTTCTACTTGTTGGACTCAAAAGCTACAGGGAAAAATAGTGTTAGCCAGTTACAAATTAATAAACCTACAAATTTATTCTTGTCAAGCCTGTCATTTCGCTGTTAAGACAGTTTAATTGGCTGGTTATAATTGAGTTCTTATTTTGTTATTAACAATGAAATAGTAGACAGTAGTTATGTATGGTGAATGCACCAAGAATTGAGTGCGAGCAATCCAGATATACCGTGAAAGATATCCAGCACGGCGAAAATGTTTGGTCGTTTCGAACGAATTTTACGAAATAATGAAGAAGCATTACTAGCAGAAAGGGAAGATCTGTTTCAAAAATAATATCCAATGACAACAATGTCGCAGTTATTTTAAATTGTTTTGAGAACAACCTTAGAAATTCTGTAAGGTCATCAAGTCGAGAACTAAATTTCAAGTATTCTATTATTCAGAGTTTTAAAAAATAGAAATATCACGATTATAAATTACATAAATTGGCACTTTTAACTGAAACCCATGAAGAAAAACGTCTAAAAGGATTGATCACGAAGGAAGGGATCAAGGAATATTTCACCATATTTTATGGACTGATAAGAGTCCATTAAAAGGATCGGTAAGCCTAATCGTAAAAACTCCCACTATTGGTTGACAGAAAATAGCCACGTAATAAACGAAATTCAAAACCGAGGACAATTTGGTATAAACGTTCGGTGGGGTATTATTGGTGAAAATTTAATTGGTCCACATGTTTATAACTATAATCTTGAAGTCAGCAACCATTTTACATTTCTACCAAACAGGCTTCCTCCTTTATTGGAAGCAGTTACTCTTCAGTTATGTCTAAATTTGGTGTTCCAACATATGGAGCTCCTCCGCATAAAGCTGCGATTGTCAAGGATTATTTAGATAATTTATATGGAAATAGGTGGATAGGTATTAACATTAATATGTCCTGCAAAATCAAATTACCTTATGCCTTTTAATTGTTTCCTTTGGGGAACTTTAAAAAATGAAATTTACAGGATCACCCTTTCCGAAATGTTAACCGTTTGGAAGATAAAATTAGAATAGCTTTCAGTAATATATCCAAGGAAATTTTAAGAAAAATAAGCACCCCAAAGATTAAATAAATGTCTTGAAGTAGAAGGGTAGCCATAAATATTTTATTAATATCGTTATTTTTATCTTTCTTTATGTGTAATTAATTTTAAGAATAGATTTTTGACTTGTTTGAGTACCATCAACCACATCAATAAAATTTTTTACTAAACTGAAATTATATCCATCACATATATTCGAACATTAAAAACCTTATTGAGTTCTTCCTCATTTTAGTCAAGTTTGACATACATAAATTAACATTCGAAATATACAAAAAAATCAAATTTCCTGGGAACAATTTATTTTTGGACAACATAACCTCAATATTTTTTACAAATTTATTTTCTGGTGCAAATTATAGACTAACATAAATCATTTGAGATCACTCAATCAGATTTTAGTTATCTCCTCCCGTTTTCGCACATGGCCCAGGCGTCGAGTCTGAATCACCCTGTCACCCAGCACACGGTCACACGCGCACATGCACACGTACGTAAGCACGTACGCACGAGCACACACGCGCAAGAAAGCATACACGCACGCGCGCATAAGAACACACATGCGTACACGTGCACACGCGCGGGCGCGCACACACACACGTAGACACGCACACGCACACACACACACAGAATATATATATATATATATATATATATATATATATATATATATATATATATATATATAGTGAAAGGAAGGAATAATAATACTCGTAAAGCACAATGTTTCATCGCTCGGACCCGTCGATTTTATGCATATTTTGCGAAAAAAATTTTATAGGTGTCTCAAAAGATTTGCTAAAAATTTTTTCTTTCAAATGTAACCCAATTTTTACTGCATTTTGGATTGCCCTTACAATTCTTCAATTTTCATGTAGCATGTGCTATACCTAAGACCAAGTGTTTTGAAGTTATTCGCATTCAAAATTTAAAAATTGAAAAAAGATCATGAAGAAAACGAAAAATAAAATAATTTTTATAACGTTTTATTATATCGAAAACAAAGATTCGTAAACTTAAAAATAATTTTATTTCAGCAAAGGTTCGAAATGTCCTCCGTTAGTCAACTAACGCCCGAAATGGTTCGAAATGTGCAGCAGGAATTTGTAGATCGATTAGGCTATTGTCAGTTGACTAACGGAGGACATTTCGAACATTTCCTGAAATAAAATTATTTTTAAGTTTACGAATCTTTGTTTTCGATATAATAAAACGTTATAAAAATTATTTTATTTTTCGTTTTCTTCATGAACTTTTTTCAATTTTTAAATTTTGAATGCGAATAACTCCAAAACGCTTGGACTTAGGTATAGCACATGCTGCATGACAAATGTTTAAAATTGTAAGGGCAATCCAAAAATGCAATAAAAAAATTGGGTTGCAATTTGAAAAAAAAAATTTTTTAGCTAATCTTTTTTGAGACACTCCGTATAAAATTTTTTTTTCGCAAAATATGCCCCGAAAAAGTATAAAATCGACGGGTCCGAGCGATTTTTGAAAAAAATTGTGCTTTACGAGATATTGAATTTATTCCTTCCTTTACGACCACCCCTTTATATATACATATATTGTAATGAAATCAATTTTTAAGAAATAAGAATAAGATAATTGAAATGCATTCAGCAACATTCATTTGGCTTACGTAACTCCAAATTATATTAAATAATGGAAAATATAAAAAAATACAAATAAGATGTCAACTTTTATTTTAGTAATTTTTATAATTTAAAATTGCATTAGTAGTAAAATTTAGTATAAGAAACAACATATCAAAAGATTAGAAAAAAGAAGAAAGAATTCAAGAGATGGTAAACGGAAATTAGTTTTTGAACGGGTGTGAGGAAGAGGAAGTAAAAATGAAAAAAAAATGTTTTAGTAGGCAAGGAGATTTTTTGGAGGAGAAAAATGTCAGATTATAAAAAGGAAAATCGGGAAGAAAAAAAAGTATAAAGAGAAAAAAGCGTGGAGAGAACAGAAAGAAAAGAACGATAAAAAAGGAACTTCCATGAATTAAGATCGAAAATTTCGAGAAGAAAAATGGAAAATATGTTGAAGTCACAAATATTGGGATAAAAAAATGAAGAGAGTAAGTGCGGGAAAAAAGTTAAACTGAGATACGAAGAGAAGAGAAAGTGTGTAATATTGTTTAATAGTAACAAAATTGGAAACTTTTGGAATAAAAAAAATAAACAGGGATTTATTAACCATTATTTGTGCTTTACTTCAATAAATGAACTTATAATTGTTTCATAGTAGTTTGTAGCTTAGTTTGTAATTAGAATTTTCAACCTCACAATAATACACAATAGTTTTTTTAGTTATTCCGTTTGAACTTTTTGTGAGATTGAAATTTCATTTTTTTTTATATTTTTTTATAGTTTAGGATTTGATTTAACTCGCCTATATAAAAAAAATATATATATAATTATCTATTATTTTCTGACAGTGATAGTGTTGTGTCACGAATTTGACGATTGTAAGTGTCATTAGTCTGTTGTTGAAGTTAGACATCTTTTAATATAAAATTTGGTATCTTTAAAATTTTATCATTAAAGGTTAGTGATTTTACACTTGGGTTTTAAGTATTGCCCTCTGAAATCTCCGTCAAAAAGCGCCGCATCCACCTTTGTGTATCATCATACGTTTATTAAATAATTTAAAATACAAGACCCTAAATTATACCATTACAATATATATATATATATATATATATATATATATATATACAGGGTCCGCCTTTGGGAGCTGATCGTATGAGTATCTGCTAAACAAAACTTACTATAATTTTGATAATTTGGTGACAGGGTAATGATGTTAAGGCTAACTCATCTAAGATATTTTCACGTTCGTACCACTTCCGGTTATATTGGAAGTCGGTACTTAGTCGCTTATTTTAAATGGAACACCCCGTATATTAATACATTTTTGGATTCTATGTCGAATTTTAAGGTAAGTTTGTTAAATAAACTAGATACGAAATTTCAGTCGTTTTAAAAAAAACCATTTTTCTAAAAAAATTGACAGATGGGGTCTTAGTAATAATTCGTTAATTGTTCTGTTCCTGTCAAACAATTTGAATAAAACTTGGAGGTGTTGTAGGCAAAGGTTTATTGCAACAGTCTGCAAAAAATGACATTTGTATTTCTCATAAAAATAAAATTATGAATGTCTAAACTTGACTATCAAAAAATGCAAGTTACTCAAAAAATCAAATGGAAACCCCTATTTTTTATTACTCAGATCGATTTAACGTCAAAAACAAAACGTAACTTTATTTGCCTAAACGTAACAGTTTCATACTTATTATCAAAAAAGTCCAAATTTTAAAATTTGTGATAAAAATGAGCTACATACTTAAATCTAGTATTCCTTGTTCGTGGTCACCATGGAAACCAAATAATTGAGAATTGAAATAAAGAAAAATATTTGAAAAAGTTACTGCAAAAAATTATAAAAATTGATAATTTTGTGATTCAAAAGTCATTTTTGCCAAATAGAAATTTTCTAAGTCATTTTTTTCAAATTCGATATACAACATATGTGTAAAAATTTAATACTTTATGAGTAAATCGAAAAAAACTACTTTTTACTGCGGAGGTAGTAACTACATACTTATCAGTGCATCATTATACGATAAAGATTTATTTTGTTTTTCTTTTGTAGTCAATAGTTTAATAAAATTGTTGACAGTTTGTGTTTTTCTTGATGAAATGGCTCGACTTGATATTCTAATACAGATTATTTGAATTTAATTTTAATTCACGGAGAATGTCATAGAGTTGTAAAACGAACAGTAAGAACATTTATCGAACGCTATCCTGAGCGCCCCCGACCATCAGCAGATACCAACAACTATCAGAAGAATTCTTAAGAAACATAAGTTTAGACCATACTGTTTACAATTAATTCAACATTTGAAAGAAGCGGATTTCTTGAAACGTATCGAATTTTGTGAAACAATTTTGCTCAAAATACAAGAAATTCCTAATATCATATGGACGAACGAATCTAAATTTACGAAAAATGGCATATTTAATCGCCGAAACTCGCATTACTGGAATAACGAAAATATCAATCCAATTCACGAATGCCATTTTCAGGAAATTTGGAATTTTAACGTATTTTGTGCTATTCGGAATAACGAAATCTTTGACGTGTATTTTTACAACGAAAATTTGAGAGGTTTAAAATAGTTGATTGTTGCGATTTATGATTACAAATTTAATTTCTAGGAGAAAATTATCTTGAGATATTAAACATTCGAATTCAACCATGATTAAATCTAGAAAGGGAAAATTTATGGTACCAACAAGACGGTGCGCCCCCTCACAATACCAACGCTGTTTCCATGAAACTTTATGAAATTTTTGAAGATCGTTGGTTTGCCAATAATGGTCCCTTTCCATGGCCACCTAGGTCACCTGATCTTACGCCAATGGATTTTTATTTTTGGGGTCGAATTAAAAATATTGTTTATGCTACACCACTAACGACTAAAGAAGATTGCATTGCAAGAGTGCAAAATGCCTTCAATTCTCTTCCTCCACAAGAAATTCAAAGGGCTACAAATGAAGCCGTTATAAGACGGGTTCAACAATGTCTTGCATCTAACGGCCAACATTTTGAACATTTATTGTAAATTAATTTACATTTGATCACGAGCAAGAAATACTAAATAAGCGACTTTATCGTGTAAGATAGCACTGATAAGTATGTAGTTACTACCTCCGCAGTAAAAAGTAGTTCTTTTCGATTTACTCATAAAGTACTAAATTTGTACACTTATGTTGTATATCGAATTTGAAAAAAATGACAGAAAATTTCTATTTGGCAAAAATGACTTTTGAATCACAAAATTATCAATTTTTATAATTTTTTACAGTAACTTTTTCAAATATTTTTCTTTATTTCAATTCTCAATTATTTGGTTTCCATGGTGACCACGAACAAGGAATACTAGATTTAAGTATGTAGCTCATTTTTATCACAAATTTTAAAATTGGGACTTTTTTGATAATAAGTATGAAACTGTTACGTTTAGGCAAATAAAGTTTTAAACAAACTTACCTTAATTTTTGACGTTAAATCGATCTGAGTAATAAAAAATAGGGGTTTCCATTTGATTTTTTTGAGTAACTTGCATTTTTTGATAGTCAAGTTTAGACATTCATAATTTTATTTTTATGAAAATGCAAATGTCATTTTTTGCAGACTGTTGCAATAAACCTTTGCCTACAACACCTCAAAGTTTTATTCAAATTGTTTGACAGGAACAGAACAATTAACGAATTATTACTAAGACCCCATCTGTCAATTTTTTTAGAAAAATGTTTTTTTTTAAAACGACTGAAATTTCGTATCTAGTTTATTTAACAAACTTACCTTAAAATTCGACATAGAATCCAAAAATGTATTAATATACGGGGTGTTCCATTTAAAATAAGCGACTAAGTACCGACTTCCAATATAACCGGAAGTGGTACGAACGTGAAAATATCTTAGATGAGTTAGCCTTAACATCATTACCCTGTCACCAAATTTTCAAAATTATAGTAAGTTTGGTTTAGCAGATACTCTACTGTACTACTGTACTACTATATATATATATATATATATATATATATATATATATATATATATATATATATATAGTATACGCACCAAATCTCCTGGGAACGCGGTAAAATAGGATACAAATAGATAGAAAGAGCACGAAAGGCGCTCCCCTTTCACCAATGATAACGGAAAGGATTAACTCGACAAATTTATAAAACACATAAACAGCATGCACCAAAACAAAATAGAAATGGAAAGAGAAAAGAAACTGCCATTTCTAGACGTGCTAGTGTACAAGAAGAACAATGGAAACTTGAGGCATACAGTATATAGAAAAAATACACATACAAACAGATATCTCCACATAGAATCTCATTACCACCCAGCACAACTACAATTGGTGATAAAAACGTTGATAACAAGATCCAGACATTTAGCAAACACGAACAACGTACACCAAAATATAACGAACCTTAGAATGGCACTGCTACAAAATGGTTTCACGGAAAAATCAACACAACCAGAAGAGAACGACATGCTAAAACCGATATCGAAGGCGTGTTTGCCACACATAAAAGGCACCACCGACAGGATAAGCAAGATAGTAAAGAAAAACAACATTGCAACGTTTTTCACCACCAATGGAAAAATCGGAAATATTTACAAAATCCGAAAACAAGAATAGAATTAGAACTCCAAGGGGTGTACGAGATACCATGTAGTGGTTGTCCACAAACTTACAAAGGACAAACGAATAGACCTATCAACGTGAGAAGAGAGGAGCACCGCAACGTTATGCAAAAGAACTAACCCACGTCATCACTCGCTCAACATGTAAGTAGTATATCGTATGGAATTGATTTTGAAGACACAAACATGATAGCCAAGATACAACACAAAACACATCGAATAATAAAGGAAGCCGGATATTTGGAAAACAGTTTTAAAGAAAATTACCACCAGAAAAATGGAGAAATCAACAACAAAAAATATAGCGGCAAAAGTAAATGTGAATGTGAAGGATATACAAATACCAGCGACCAGTAATGAAGACAGCAGATGAATTCGAATCACGAGAAGCAGAAGTAAAGCGACTTGAAAATGGTAGATGTGATTCTACCGAAACGTCGTCAATTTATCAAAATGGAGTATGGAGGAGATAGAACGCGATAGCCACATTACTTCTTAATCAATTCAGTAGGGTCAACAACTACGACTCTTATCGTATCGTGATTTCGAAATCCCAGCCCTTCGGTATTCTGCGAAGTTGCTTTACCTTCTCTCTGTTCTCCGTACATACGTATTATTTATAGGATATATGAATATACCTTTGCATTTATCCTTATATTTAATAAACAGTACGATTATTTATGTTTGCGACATTGTTATAATATGTAAAATAACACGATCACTAATGTTGACCTCTATTTTCCAACAAAATTGTAAATAAATATGGAAAACAGAAAAACTTTGATTTTATAATAATAATAAATAACTACTTATCTAGTGGGTTTTTAAATTTCATATTTTAATTGGAATTTATATTAAAATGTTATACAAAAGATAAGTATTTAATTCCTGTAAATAAATAATGTTTGCTAGTGCAGACAACTTACATGTGAACAAATATTTTGTGCACCCCGAAGAAGATGTGTATAGGGTGGTCCACCAGCTACGCCATGATCCATAGACTAAAATGTTACTGCTAAAAACGAAGTACTTGTAATACGCAAAACTATTTAAAAAATCACCGTAATTATGTATACTATTCTTCTTAGCACGAAGTGAGATTAATAAAAAACTGAAACTTCATCGTAATGATTAATCTTGCTGAATTGGTAATTCATCAATAATAATTAAATAATTAATTAGACATAAATTCTCATATCAGAAATTTATTTGTATTCATTGATGAACCAATTTCTATTAAAAAAAATTGTAATTCTACAAAATAAACTTACAGAATATTTAATAATCATTAAATGTAAGTGTATACCTAAAAGTAAAATAAATGTTTCTATAACAAATACAGTTATCATCCTCCGTGGATGATATCAATTTCTAAAAATTAATGAAGTTGTCAAACAAATTTATGGAATATGAAATCGTAACGATACGCTACAATAATTAGGTAAACGTATTTGAAAGCCAGTTACGAATATAATTTTAGCGAATATTGGCTAAAAGGAAGATTGGTTGTCATTTTGAAAGTTAGGTACTTATTTTTTACCAATACAACACATTTATATCTGGTGGAAACCGTATTTCATTTGTTTTCCATATTATACGATATCTATCATTCTCTAAGACTCAGGTTGGTGTCGTTTACTTCTACCATATAGTTTTTTTGCGCCTACCATGCAGAGCCGTTGAGAATACTTTGTTCTTGTTTCGACTACACAGTTACTGATGTATTTATTCTGTATCTGATTATTGAATATAATCTAAATAATTTTGTTGTTCTATCACATCTATAAAACTTCTCATCATTAATCGTCCATCGTGGTTACTGCCTGGTAGATTAATTACAATTGTATCGGTAACGCGAACAGGAATTTGTAACGTTAGTCGCCTGCTAATTTTTTTTGTAATGTTTTGTAACTCACATCATCGGTAAACTTGAGTTCTAGTTTAAGTCGTTTACTGTTTTTTTCTTAATATACTTTATTGTTAGATGCTTATTCGTAATACTGCTTATCTTATTACTTATTCCTGCGGACTGTTCAGATGTCTGCTTCCTCTTCAGTCCTGGGTCATCTGTGTGTTAGTGGGGTTGGATTGCTTTGTGTATTGTATTAGTGCATAATGCGTGGTGTTAATTGGTTACAAAAAAATATTACTAATAAATTATATTATATTATTTTCTCTGTTTGGATTAGGAGTGTGTGTATGTGAGGTGTATCTTATCGGTTTTCCTTGGTCGTTAGCAGTGGTCGTCTTCACTAGTATCTTAAGGCATATGGAATGTCATCTAGCAGATTTTCCAATTCTTCGGGGAGGTTTTCGATGTTCTGGGTGAGGATAGCTTGAGGGTTCTTAAATTTGTTTTTTTGTTTTTTCCTGTGGGATCTTATTGGGTGTGAGTAAGAGAAGTATATGGAGTACGGAGGATGATTTTGGTGGTTTCTGTTTTGCCGAATATCCTGCGGTGTGTGTAGTGTTTTGAGTCGTTGTGTGGTAGGTGTAATGTTGGCGTGTTGTATGGTGATTTCGTTGTGTGTTCTGTAGGACTCCGTAGGACTCGGCGTTCACATGCGGCTATGGATTTTAGGTTTTTGGGTTTCAGGGTAGCGTACAATGGAGCACGGAAGTCTATGACGGGCCGTGTGGAATGTCTTGTATGTTGTAGGGTTTCGGCTTGACAACCACCTATGTGGCCTCTAAGGACGTCTTGGAGGTTGGATCGTTCCGTGCTTTGTTCAGAGTCTTATTTAGGTCAACGTTTTCTAGTTAAGGGACCTGGTAAATGTAATTCCTAAGTAGGTTATGTACTGACGAGGCGGTAATCTTTCCCCTTGCAGGGAAATAGTTACGCCGTCTGTTGAGAGTAATTTGTGTTGGGTATAAATCGGAATAGGATGGCTTGTGTTTTGGTCGGGTTAGCGGAGACTTTACATTGGTTGGCAAAACTGGAGTTCTACATTATAATGTAGTGGACATTCTATTGGAGGCATTCTTGGTTGACCGATTAGCTGCCCAGAACGCTGTGTCGTCCAGAGATACTCCGGGAGTTGTCACGCTGGGGATGTCGTGTGCAAATATAAGGTACAGTATTGGGGACAGGGCAGAACCCTGGGGTACGCTTGCTTGGAGGATTGGATTTTGTGAACTAGACCCACATGTCGTCAAAAGCTTGCTTTATGTCTAAGAACACGGCGAGGTTAAAATAGCGGTGGTTAAAGTGTTGTTACGTTTCGGTTAAGAGTTTTAGTAATGGGTCTTGACAGGTTCTATTGGGTCGAAAGCCGAACTGGCTGTCGGGTACGAGGTTATTTGATTCTAGGTAATCTCTCAGCCTTCGGAATCGTTAGGTGAAGTGAAAACGGATTGTAGGTAATGGCGAAAAATTACGGCCTTGCCTTGGTCGCTAGAAATTAAGTTACCCTCAGGTTCGGTTAGGTGGGATTTGGGCTTGGTTTTACGTTTGGTGAGTATATTGAAGGTGTGCAGAGCTTCTTCCCATCTCTATAATTCAGTTTGGAAGTGGCCTGGACCCATATAGCTTCTGTGTATGTGTTGTTCTACGCCGGATTAGGGCGTTTAGTCGGTTATATTCGGTTTTGACAGAGGGGCCCCTTGATCTCAGAAATTCGCGATATACTCGAGCCTTCCCTTTGATCAAGGGATATATTTTGGGAGAGGTTTGCGGGAGATATCGATCGATTTTGGGGGATTGAGGCTTCGGTAGCTTCCATGATAATGGAAGTTAAGTCGATGACCGCTCTCTCGATCTGAAGATTATTGGAGATGTATTCGTTGAATACATTCTAATCGGCGTTTTGAATCTTTTCGGATGTGAGTTGGAAGACGAGGGGGAGTAATGGGTCCTACTAGAAGAAAGAGGTGGTCTGATGTGACCGCTTTACCTAAGTGGCATATAACGTGATCAATTATAGAGACACCTTAATGACTAATAAAGGTGGGATTCGTGTTCCTTATCCTTATGGTAGGGTAAGAATATTGTGGGATAGGCGGGCACCGTTTCCGTTTGTCATGGAATCTCCAAATTGTGTATGTCGGGCATTAAAATCTATTAGGAGGATAGTTTGGCAAGATATACAGAGTGTTTTTATTAACTAATTTGCGGTTGAAGTACCTTATTAAATCGCTGAATATATATATATATATATATATATATATATATATATATATATATATATACAGTCGAACTTCTCTATAGCGAATTTCTCTATATAACGAAATTTCGCTCGGTACACTGCACTTTTAACCAAAACTCATGTAAAATTGTTTCCAAATAGCGAAGTTAAATTTCTATTTAACGAATTTTTAGGACAAAAAATACATAAATTCTGGGAAAATTTTCAAGGATTTGGGAATTACCACTAATTATGTAATTTGTATAGGATTAGTCAAGTTGCAAGAATTTGTCAATAGAAAAGAGAAAGTTGTCAAGTTTACGTTAAGCCTCTCTGTTAACATTCTTATTGAAAATTTTGCTAGAAACTTTAATCTCTTAATCCTTTAATGGCGTCTTTGCCTAATGAGCATTTCAAATTTCAATAGAAAGTCCTCAGTTAAACTTCAGTTTTAAAACCATTCAGTTCTGTCGTGTAGTACGCAAAATGTCGAAGCGAAAGTGTACTTTCCGAAAAAATTAAAGTGTTGGAAGAAGTTGACAAAGGTTTCAAGAAAAAAGACATTGCGCTAAAATTCGGTATTCCCACTAGCAGTTTATCAACAATAATAAAAAATCGCGACTCAATTTTGAAATTAGCCGATGTGGGAAGTGCGGCAAAACATGCTAGAACATGTGTGTACGAAGATGTTGATAAAGTAGTTTTGAAGTGGGTGCATTTAATTCGTGACCAGAATGTGCCATTATCGGGACCATTAATTAAACAACAGGCTATAAAGTTTGCCGAAACACTTGGATTATCGGACTTCCAGGCGAGCGCCGGTTGGCTGGACAAATTTAAAAAAAGGCACGGTATTGCGGAAAAGGTGATTTGTGGTGAAAGTGCAGCGGTTAACGAAGAAAATTGTGATCATTGGAAAAATGGAAAACTAAAAATGATTTTAAGAAAGTACGAACCAAAAGACATTTTTAACGCAGACGAAACTGGCTTATTTTTCAAATGTACACCCAATAAAACCCTTACCTTCAAAAATGATAAATGCTTTGGTGGAAAACAGAGCAAGGAAGAATCACTGTGTTAATTGGTGCAAACATGACAGGGACCGAAAAGCTGAAACTTCTTGTAATCGGCAAAAGTAAAAATCCGCGATGTTTCAAGGGAACAAAATCACTGGAAGTAGATCATCAATCTAATAAGAAGGCGTGGATGACTGGCCAGATTTTTGAAGAATGGATAATAAAATTAGAGACACAAATGACGAGGGAACATAGAAAAATAGCCTTAGTTATAGACAATTGTCCATCACGCCCATCTGCTGTAGCAAAAAAACTTAAAAGTACGGAACTGTATTTCTTTCCTCCAAATTTAACATCCAAACTTCAGCCAATGGATCAAGGAATAATAAAAAATGTTAAATTCTACTATTGTAAAAGAGTTCTAATGAAAATCATCAGCGGAATTGATAACAACACAGCTGACAAAACGCTCAATTTAAGAGAATGCATTTCTGAACTGGCAAAGGTTTGGACTCACGAAGTTACGGAAATCACAATAAGGAATTGTTTTTCCAAAGCCGGATTGGCGGAAAATTCTGATGAATGGGGTGAAGACGATGAATTACCACTTGCAGATTTCCAGAAATCATGGGCGGCATTGGAACAGTTCGATAAAATCGGTGCTGATATTAACTTACAGGACTACGAAAACCTCCTTACTACCGAGTACCCTATGGACAAAGAAATTTTGGACTCTTTACAAAACGAAACAGTCGAAGGCGAAGAGAATGAGGCTGACGAACCCGCAAAATAACCGTCGACTGCGGAAATGATTAATGCATTTGCGATAATCCGTAACGGGCTACAGTATTCGGAAAACGTCCCGACAAACATTTTTAGTGCCCTTAATAATTGTGAAGTGTTTTTTGAACAAAGAACATTCTTCAACTGTTCCGTGCAACAAAAAATTACAGACTTTTTTACAAAAGAGTGAAATATGTATGTACATGTATATATGTAATACATATGTAAACCTGCGTAATTAAATCGTATGTAATAAAATAAGATATTAAATTTTTTTCCAAAAAATTTTTCTCTATAACGAAATTTCCCTATAGTGAATTTTTTTCAGGATTTAGCCACTTCGTTACATAGAAGTTTGCCTGTATATATATATATATATATATATATATATATATATATATATATATATATATATATATATACACACACGCACACACTCCAATTTTTACGAGTCAGAGCAGTTGCGTGATAACTAACTTTGTTTCATTACCACCTTTAGAACCCGCCTATTGTGCACGAGAGGTATGCATATAGAATAGATTTAGGTTGGCAATTCTCTCCGGTGTTGTCAAGCATTTCTGACATTAAACATTTGTCATAACATAACTTAAATTTTATTATTGTGATAAAATAAACATAACCCCTGAAGTTTAGATTTGACAGTTGTCGAACTTTAATTTTTGACAATCTGACAATATCAGCATCCTCTGACAGTATTGATATTAAACCGCTCTGACTCGTGAAAATTACTGTATACATTATTCTTCGGGAGTTGTTGGACGAACAAATGTGTTGTGTTAACAAAAACATTTATTATACAGAGGAAATACGTAAACAAGAAAGTAGTACATTTATGTTATTTTTTTGGTGTCTATTATACGCGGTGTCCAGAAAATAGTAGAAAAACCACACGTGGCGCTCTTCCTTGGACTATTTTGAGTAAAAAATCCTAATACAAAAATGCCGTACATGGCTTTAGAGTCCATCAGGAGCATTACAAAGAGTGAGTACATCTGGCAACACAGAATCACACAGGTATCATGTAGTCATGTGTAACTAAGCAAAACGCAAACAAATCTGTCAAATTGACGATATTAATTATTAAAATACAGAGAGTTGTACTTAAGAGTAATTCATATTATTATTGCAAAGCCAAACACAAACTACATACAAAATGCATACTCAAAACACTTTCATTGTATAACTAATTGAAGCACTAAAAACCTTATTAAGTATTAATAATTAGAAAGGTCATGAGGTACAAGAAACGATGTTTACCTATTAGACACCCTCGTGTCAACATTCCCAGGGGTTCTCTCATCATCAGCGTTGGTGAGTTTTTAAAAATGTTAAGGATTTAGAAGTTGGGACTGAGTACCATATTCTCAATTTAGATGCTACACTGGTGGACAAATTTAGAGGAACGCCCAAAAAATAAATAAAATAACAAAGTTTTTTTATATGATTGATATTTTAATTCGCATAATAGCTATTTTTGTATCAAGTACCTAAAGTAAGTTTTTTTATGGCGAATTTATTGTTTTGGAATAGAAAATGAGTCCTAAAAACCTATTTTAGGTACGTATTACAAACAATATTTTTTTGTTTAAGCTCTCGAAAATGTTTCTAGAATACCTACAAAAATAGTTATATTTATATTACCTATTATTTTTTGACATTGTTAGTGTTAACAGAGGTTTGTAATTATTAACAAGTTGCTGTCACTGTTAGAAGTACAAGTGCTAAGTTGTGTCTAGTTTGTGCCGTTTACGGAGATTTGAGATATTCTATTTGTCGATAAAATGAGTGAAACTAAGATTGAACATCGTAGCGTAATAAAGATCTTGACAAAAGAAGGCAATGGTCCAAAAGCAGTTCAAAGAATGGTTGCTGTGTATGGGGACGATGCACCATCTTATTTTCAAGTAAAATGTTGGTCTAAACTCTTTCGATGGGGTCGAGAATGAATCAATGATGACCCAAAGTCGGGACGACCCGTTGAAGCTCGAACTGAAGACATTGTGCGAAAAGTCGAAAATTTGGTACTGAAAGATCGGCGTGTAAAGATCTATGCCATTGCCAATAAAGTCGGTATATCCGGAACAAGTGTCCACAATATTTTGCATGACTATTTGGATATGAAGAAGGTGACTTCAGGGTGGATACCCAAATTGCTTACACCTGAACAAACACTGCACAGAAGTTTGGCCGAATTGGAGAGGAACAAAAATTTTTTTCTCGAATTATCACCGGGGATGAGACTTGGGTACATCACTGGAACCCTCCTACTAAACAAGAATCCATGCAGTGGGTTCATAAGGGCTCTCCACCACCAAAAAAGGCCAAGACACAATCTTCTGGAAAAAACTGATTTCTGGGGTGCTAAAGGAGTCTTGCTTATTGAATATATGCCGAGGGGGTCATAAGGCAATCAAAGTTCAGCTGATAATCAATGACTGTGGGTTTATAGAGTTAAGGCCACCTTATAGCCCCGACCTAGCTTAGTCAGACTTCTTCTTATACAAAGTTTAAAAGGGGAAAGCGTTTTGCTTCTGATGAAGAACTCAAAGAAGCTGTTGAAGAATATTTTGCAGGGTTACTGAAGGAATTTTTGCTGAGGATATAAGGCAATTGAAAAAAAGATGAAAGGGTTAGTGTTGAAGGGAGTTATGTAGAAAAATAATTTTTTTTTGTTCTCTTATGTGCTTTTTTTCATGGCTAGGTAGATAACAAAAATGTCTACGACGTCTTTTATATTGTCTGGTCTGCCAATGAGACGAAAGATCACTGATTTTGAAATCGGCCACCTCTCGATAACTGTACCCGCTTTCTATCAGTGTGACAGGTCTATAAACCTCAACTTCAGTAAGATCGCGCATCTTAAAATTGCTTATTGACAGTAAGCATTGACATTAACAAAGATTATTTGAAAAGAAAAATTAAATTTCCCATAAAAACCTTTAACACGTCAATCTCACAAAACGATCGGATTACAAATGATATGCAGATAAACAAACGATTGTGTTTGAAAGTGTTAAAAATACACTGCACTGTGATTAAATATAAAAGATCAACGAATGCGTGTCAAAAAAATTGGCTTAAGCCGTTGATTAACAGTGTTATGACAAGGGGCAAAGACCCGAGAACAAGTAGCGACACCCTGCACCTATCTTACAATCTAGGTTATACTCGGGGAAGGTTGGAGCGGGATTGCGGAAACAGCCTTCGCCGAAAGCCTCGCATCACGAAATTTTACCTATGTGAGATATGATATCGCAAAGATCTGCAGGTCATAACTCAAAATGTTTCCGTAACTACACTCTGATATCTTCCCTAGGGGCATGTTTATAAATCTAAAAAGCCCTTTTTCGACAGTTCATCCGAAACAGAACCTGTATGTAAAGTCGTCTTATGTGATAGTATGGCAGGCCCTTATCGGCAAAAATTCAAAGATTAAAAGAGGCCGGTATATTTAATTTGATTATAACCCTTTTTTTTGACAGAGGTAATTCAGCTAAGCTAGAGCTTGTATGCTGTATAGAGGCAAAATATAGCTTAAAGAAGAAGGCACAAGCCATTTTTTCGGCGTAAACACCAGTACATTGAAGATGCTGTCTTGTGTGTATTAGAAAACATGCTACTGATCCGGAGTTGAATAAAGTGAGATGTATGCGGTACAGCTTCAGGGGCAAAGAAGAATTGAAAGCCTATGTAGTATTTCAAGGTAGCGTAGGGAATTTTTAAGATTAATCCCATATCTAATGGTAAAATAAAATATTAGATATTAGCCCTTGAACATTAGTATGAAGCAGCATCAGGGTATTCGATGTTTTTACAAGTTAATAAGCTATAATTGCTCAAGATGAAGCGGATGAAGAAAATGATTATTATTTCACCTAATACTGGACCTCCAAAGATGTATGCGGCACAAGTATTGAGATGCTTGAAATCGATCCCAAGCCACAAGAATGTGTTTCGGCTTGTATGTGCTTCTAATCAGCTGCCAGGACACGCACCTAGACCGTGTGAAATTATCGTAAACACGGATCCTGCAAGCAAACCAGGTCAGCATTGGACCGCTATCTACATTGACGAGAATGGTAATGGGGAATATTTTGATTCCTTTGGACGAGCACCGCAAGGATATCATTTACGTTTCCTAGAGAAAGTTCCAGATGCTTCCTATACAATAAAACAATACTGCAAGATTACCATCCGAATGTGTGTGGACTTTATACGTTAATGTTTCTATATTTTAGATTACATAATTTACCTATGTTTGATTTTGTAAATAAGTTTTTCACTGTATCTTTAATCTTAAATGACGAGATAATCAAATTATTGTACAATTTTTGTTTGCCTACTATTCTAGTTTGATAAATAAAAAAGAAATTTTATTACTTTGTTTTTTAATTAAGCGTTACGTAATACCTACCGTCATTTCTTTCTTTTAATCGTTTTATAAAAATACAAGATTTTTAGTATTTATTATTAAACAAAGTATGCTGCTCAATATTGGTATTATATAATTGCACCAACTGTAATTAACTCTATGTTACATTTTAATGAAGATTTTATAATGAATTCGTTTTCTATAAAACAATTTTGTGTGTATGTACAGCATGTAATCTTTTATTTACATTCCAAAAATTACTTTTACTCGATAACCAGTTTTATATCAATTAAGCATAAGTCCAAACATAGAAAGTGGTATTAGTGTGCCTATACATGCAGCAGAAAACGGTAGTTATAACCTTAATTTATTTATTTAGTTGCACAGATTTAATTACAGCTAGTGCAAACAACATATCTTTTTTTAAAATATTAAGTGTTTGGATACCGAGGACCTGTATATATACAACAATTTTAACGAGAGGATGGTGATTGAAGATATTTCAAAGGTAAGCAACCAGTTTTAATATTCGTTTAGAAAAACAATATTCTGATTACTGTGTCGTGTAATTAACTTTTAAATAATTTTTTTCATTGCGTGTTGAGATTAATTTAAAATGACAATAAAATTTAATTATTAGAATACAACCCCAATGTATAAATAAATTTTCGTATAGGTAAAAGATCATAATCTGTAGATAGGAATTAAAAGAAATACTTTTCTTCAATCTCATTTGACAAAATAAAAATGGGTCCTTATACATATTAATAAACACAGCTTAAATAAAAATCTTTTTCAATCAGAACACGTGCAATTGCCTAACCTCCAGAGGTTGTACTGCTTTTAATATTACCAAAAGGACCTTAATTAGGGTTGAAAAAGGCCCCCCGAAAAGAAGCCGTCACCTAGCCCCAGCCCCCAATTCCAAGACCAACGCCTGGACCAACCCCAAGACCAAACCCTAAATACACCCCTCACGTGAGCAAGTACAAAAAAGGCTTGGCTGTCAAAAAGGCTCTTAGTGCAACAAAACGGGTTGAAAATTCCATCAAGGGCTGAAAAAGGCCTCCGAAAAGAAACCATAAAATAGGGCCGACAAAAAGTTGCTGTCAATAAGGCCATAATTAGGGATGAAAAATTCCATCAAGGGGTTGAAAACGGCCTCCGAAAAGAAATCATAAAAATAAGGGTAAAAAATACGGTCTCCCACGTGGCCGGCCTTGTGACGTCAACATCCAAGATGGCGGCGACAAGTGTCCCCTTACTACTCACCTACTTGCGGAAATATTCAAGTTCAAGATATTTTAATGTCTTCTAGGGATTCTTTACATGAGGTCTTAAAAGTCTTTACGTTGCCTGTCTTCAGATTCAATGTCGGACATCATGAAATCTATAAGTCGGTTATGTGTACTGTGGTAAATCTGATTAATTACTGTCACATTCTGTAACAACGCAGAACGAATTTCTCTCTGGCTTAAAAATCAACCAATGGCACAAAAGTGTACTTTTATGCTGTCTATACAAATTCAGTATCTTTATAGTGGCAGACAGTCAGATAGTGACTAGTAACTATTTGTATTTTGAATACAATAGTTTGAGTGCTGATGTCTAAAATAAAATTTAAAAGAATTCTTTACATAACCACGTTTAAAAAAAATATCGTACACTATACGGAATAAGTCACTTTGTGTGGTTTGACCACTACACGAAGTTTCACTTTTATGTCTAATAACATAATCTACTATTATCTGTTAGTTTGGTATTAGTTAAATTTAATCAGCAGTGTTGGAGACCGGAATGAGTTACTACATTTACTTAATTTTTTCCTTTTAAGGGTGCTAATAATCAACAGTATACTAGAAAACCATCCATGAATGTATATCAACAAAGTACGGCGACAAATTGTTGGTGCAGTTGTCTGATTGTAAATACGTGCACCCTGCACGTGGATCACAAGATACATCAGTTGAATGAATCATTGAATAACATTTCAAATCGTAGCTTTGGCCCTGCTGGCAAGGTAATTAACTTAATGTTTGTTTAAAGACTTAGTAACCAATTTTTTTGTAGATTTAATTTTTATAGTTACCTATTGTTTTACATATAATGAACTATTAAAACCTTTTGTCTTCCTCATTCCTACTATAACAACGCGGAATGTCAAAAAGGGTGTAGGGCGGAAGGACAAAGTACAAGGAAACATGACGATTCGCTAACTTTTAAAATAGACTACAAGATGGTAACACGAACAAACAAGGGAGCCGGGCAGCACCTCTAATAAAAGAAAATAGGCCCCAGGCGGAGCGCTAACTGTCGGAAATCGGGCCGCAGTCGAGCCCTACCTGATAAAAAGGAACACCCAAGATGATGGTAAGCTGTAGTGCAACCATATAGCATGGGGGACGACTAGTCAGATGCAAATTGCTGCGCGGGGGACCACAAATCAGAGGTATCACGACAAAATATAGCTGCTAAAATGTCGCCGCCAAAAAGTCGCCGCCACAAAACGTCGCCGCACAAAACGTCATTTCCTAAGATGTGGTCGCGGAGCAAAAATGTCGCCGTAATGGCCAAGACAGAAAAAAAATGCTTAAAATAACATTTAAGAATGATTTAATTATTGTTACAAGGGATTAAAGATAATGACAATATTATTACACAAAAGATTTAAAAAAAAATTGTTACGGTAGTTTCGTTTATCTAATCTAGTTCTGTTAGGTTACATTAAAGTCTGTCCAGAAACGAAGCGAAGGAATGAATTAACATAGTTCATTTATTTTACATATAAGCGGTACACGATTTTGTATTAAGTACTTAATAGAATTCTTAAACTAGTTTTAGGATATACCGCTTCCATACTATACCGTTACAACGTAAGCTATTTATCAATAGCTGCTAATCATTTAACAATGGGACGTACCTGTTGTTGAGTTCTAAAGTAAAGATGCTAGGATGTACATGTGTGTTGGCAGAGAAGCAAATGTATGTATAATTTTCGTGTGCACTTAGCGTTGTTCGCATATTTCTCCCCTAATTATATCATTAACACATAAAATCTATTAAAATGTGATTCCAAATACAGTACATACTTTCTAGTTCAATTATTAGTAATTAATTACTTTAAAATGATTCAGTTTTACATTTTTTATCATAAAACACCGCAACGCCACTGGAATTTGTCAAACGTGTTGATTTATTCCTTCGCTTCGTTTCTGGACATATCATAGTTTTGTTTATCTTTTCTAATTCTTTTAGGTTACAGTAGGTTTGTTTATCTAATCTAAACTAGTTTGGAATTTTACAAATACAATAAATTTCGTTGAAATTTTGAATATCTTCTTTTTTTTCAATGTGTTTCGGCCCTTACGGTGACTTTTTGCGTGACGACCTTTTAGTTCGGCGACATTTTAGGAATTGACGATTTTGTGCGGCGACGTTTATGACCGCGATGTTTTATCGCGGCGACTTCTTAACGGCGACGTTTTGGCAGGGACATTTTGTCGTGGAATCCAATCAGATGCAGATGCTGTGGAAATAAAACTATTTTATACCTTGTTCTTATTAGTTAGGCTACCCGTCATACAATTGTAAATAAATTACGATGTGTTTTTATCAGTTGCTGCAAACATTTAGACGCTTATGTGGTTGACTGTGTAACCTAAAAATTGCAATCATCTATACTTTCTTACACCAAAAGAATACCTAATTACGCATGAAGCATAGTGTAACAAATTAAAAGCCGTGTAGATGTCTTAAATTGAAATTATTCAGTAAGATATAAATGAGGCTAAAAGTTCTGTGTGAAGTTTGCTTGTGGTTTTCTTTGTTTGAGTTTTTCGATTTCACATAAAATACACAAAAATGACATTAAAAATCAGATTAATCACTAAACAGGTTTTCATTCAAAATTGATTTGATTTAATTACGATGCATACATTTTTTTATCTGAGAAGCTATCTATTTGCCCAAACGGAGCATACGTTGTAATAGGTCCTCCAACTATTGGCTACACCTCCATTACACCTATATTTCTAAATCATTAGAGAAAGTAATCTAAACAAATTCTTTTCACAAAACTGAATAACATATTATAGATGTTGACAAGTTAATTATATAACTCCTTTAAAAACTACCAATACGTGGTTGATGTCAAGTGGTCCATTAACACAATTTTATACGACGTTGATATATTTACACATCTACACACAACAACAAACATCTAAAGCTTATTTGTAGGTAAACATAAATAAATGTACCTAAATGTTTAATGACCAATATGTGCAAACACTTTAGGGGAGGCGTGAAAAGTAGCGCAAGTGTTAAAAAGGGTGGAAGTCGTTCATAAGTGTCGGTATCCGGAGTGAGGATTTCAGCTGCTAGTTGTATATCTTTTTTTGGAGATCTTAAAACACTTTTAACATATGCACACAAACAAATCATATATTTGTGTGATATAAATGTATCAAGTAAATTTGTGGGTATTCGCAACTTTTAACAAATTAAAGTATTTTCATGCAGTAACTTGTAATGTACCACGTACCAGTAATCATCCGTAACTACATTTTATACAGGTAAAAGAAAATCTTTAAATCTAATCACCTGAATCTAACAAAACATTTTATCGCTTGTTCATTAAGATCTCAAGACATCACTTTTATATTACATAGAAAGATTTAAATGAAAAACTATATATATATATATATATATATATATATATATATATATCTAGATTAAATACAATTCATTAAAAATTTGAGTCGATGTTAAGTTGTAGCGTACTTGAATAATTTGTCATTAAAATAATACAGTATACCTAATAGAAATTACACATGGTAGGTTTACATATAAAAATTTATGCAAAACACAGACATCTCCATTCTACCAACAGTTATGCAATAATATTAATATTTCTTTCTTTCTTTTAAACGAGTCCCTTTAGATGAACTTAAAACATGTTTATTGGTTATGCTAAAAATATGGCTGCGAAATTGGATTTTTGTACTTCCTTCTATACAGGGTGTCCACAAACTCTTTTCACAAAAGAAAACTGCAGATTCTAGAGCTGATTTTATGTCGATTTAACGTAAATTACCTTAATACAAAAATACTTCCTAAGAGAGCTGGAGCTCTTGGAAGATGACGCCCTAACATCCGTTTAAGTCATTTACCTTCAAAATGGTTTCCCTTTAAATGATAGCGTTCTGTACATTTATTTAGTGGAATATGCCCAATCATATGGCGTGAATATGATTTTTTAGTTGTACTCATAAGCGGCCCGTTTGGGCATTGTTATTCAAAAGTTTTTCGTTTTTCAAAATTTCACAATTTTTACATAAAATTTAAAAAATTTCGATTTTTTATTAAAAGGATGATACTCTTGTCTGAAATCACTACCACGTACTGTTTTCGAAATAAATCGATTTGAACTGTTCATGTCAAAGATTGCCAAATTTTTACAAAAATTCCCCTATTGTTCCTAAATTCGTCGCAGGCATCCTGAATTCTTCTTCAAAGCTGATCACGTGTTTCTATTGGTTGGGAATAAACCATTGATTATAGATATCCCCAAACACAAAAATCGCAAGGATTTAAATCTGGAGACCTTGCTGGCCAAGCAACCGGACCGCCTCTTCCGATCCATCGCTCTCGGTAATTGTTATCTAAAAAAGTACGAACAGTTCTGCTATAGTGAGCCAGACAACCATAATGTAAAAACCACAAGTTCCGCCGAATATTCAGATTAATATCATCTAATAAATCCGGTAAAGTATTTTGTGGAAAGTTGAGATATTCTTCGCCGTTTAAACGATTAGGCAATTCTACAGGTCCAAGCAAATTATCACCAAGAACACCTATCCATACATTAATGCTAAACCTTTCCTTATGTTTACTTTCCCTTATTATATGAGGGTTTTCATCAACATAGGAGTAATAGTGTGCATTGTGCATATTAAAAATTCCATCTTTTGTAAAAACGGCTTCATCACAAAACAAAACATTAGAAAAAAAAATCTTGGTCTTGATTCTTTTTATTTTGCATCCAGTTGGAAAAATCAACACGAGCAGGAAAATCACCTGCTTGCAAGGCCTAGACTTTTTTAAAATGAAAAGGACGCAAGCCTTTCTTATGTAGAATGTTCCACACAGAAGATTTTTCATTCGAGGTTGAGACCTCGATCCGAAAAGATAACTTTAAGTAAGACTAGCCAGTCTATTTGAAAAAAAAAGATAACGTCGTTTTCACGATGTTGGAGCCGGGCTACAACAGGCAGCAGTTCCTAGAGAAGCGAGCAGCTCAGGGAGAGCTGTCACCGACGTCGTCTCAGGAGTTCCGGATACCGCCAGCGATACCCTCACTGCTCGATCTACCGTTCGAGAGAGCGAGCAGCGACGCGCCACCTGTCGCCACCGCACAGAAGAGGAGGCGGCAAAATAAGACGCGACCGCCACCGTTAGAAGGCATCACCCCCCTAGAAGACACGTCGGCCACGTCCGCCGCCGCAGCCGAACCAACAACACCGAAGAAGAGGCCCCGGATCTACCAGCCCCGACGACTTCGTGTTGCAAAAGAAGAAGCCGAAGAAGACGCCCAAGGTTCGCCCGTCTACGCCGCCCACGGACAACGGATTCCAGGCCCTGGAATCCTTCACCAACAGCCCTGCAGCAATGGAGCAGACGACACAAGAGGACACCAGGGAGAAAGTGCCTCCAGTAATCCTTCGTCAGAAGTAGAACTGGGTCGCGTTCTTCCGAGAAATGGACCGACAACGGATCGCCTTCACGAGAGCCAAGGCCTTCAGCGAGGGAATCCGGATTCATCCTGCCTCACTCCAGGGCAGAGACAGGCTGATGAAGTATATGGATGTGTGGTACTCCGTACCACACTTATCAGGCAGAGAGCGAGCGATTGACTAAGGTGGTGATACGTGGCGTACCCGTAGAACTAACCGAGGTTGACGTTAGCTCAGAGCTAAAAATGCAAAACGTTAATGTACTTTCTGTTTACAGGGTGAAGCAGCAAGGACGCCCAATCCCTCTCGTGATGGTAGAGCTGCCGACCGAGGAAGACAACAAGAAGATCCGGGAGATAATGCACGTCGCCCGCCTCCGCGTGACTGTCATCGGGCAGTGTCACTGGTGTCAAGGTTCCCGTCACGCACAGCGTTGCTGCAGGGCGGCAGCACGCTATGTAAAGTGCGCCGGAGATCACCACTCCAGTGAATACACGAAACCCCGTACAGACCGGGCTAAGTGTGTTAACTGTAGTGGGGACCACCCTGCTAGCTACGGGGGCTGCCCGAAGTTCCCTCAGCCTCCACAACCGAAAAATACAGAAGTACCACAGCGACCGAAGAGGACACCGCCGACGGCGGCGCTTCTTCAACCCGGACCGGCGTCAGTTACGCCCGAGCAGGCAAGGTTGCCCCGCCTGCCCAACCCGCCTTAGGATTCGACGCCATATTGGGCCTCGGTATGGAGAAGGCCCTACCTGTCATCCGTAAGGTGGCAGCGGCGCTCGTTCAGGCGCAAACTGCGATGGACCTGTGGGGAGTGATCCTTACGCACAGTTCAGAGGTGGTTGCCCTTTTCTGGTAATCATACAAAGGTCCGGAGCGAAAACTGGTGCCCTAGCTAAGTATACAGTATCGACAATTTATTAACTCTGTTCTGTTAACACCGATAATGTATTCACACAACTAACACATGTTTCTATTTACTTCAGATACTCAGAGCACCAGCAGCATCAGCCAAAACCGAGCGACAACAGGACAGTCCACAAACAACCACACCACCAACAGCATCACCAACCACTACAACGCTTTTTTTTTGGAATACCACAAATCTCAACACAATGATGTCAACAGGCATACCACACAATCACGAATCCCAACGACTACGCAATCCACGCGCTGAAGAGGATGTAGAATCCTGAGCAGCGCACCACCAACAATACACAATACAATATTACTTATTTTATTTTATTATTTTATTATATCTTGTAATATGTATTGTAAATACTATATAATGTTATGCACTATAAAAATTCTAATAAACTTTGTTGAACTGAACTGAACTGAACGGAAGATTTTGACACATTTTGTTACATTGCAGCCAACTTTCTTACGCTTATTTCCGGATTGTATTCAGTTTCCATTAACATATCCTGATATTCTTCCATTACATCAGCATGTCTTCCCGTTTCATTATTTTTAGGAATTGCCGATCCTGTTTCCCTAATTCTTTGATGAAGAAGCGTAAATGATTTAGGAGCAGGATATCTTCTACCTGGAAATTCATCTGCATATCAACGTGCTGCTGCCCGAGCATTGTTGCATTTGCATTTCGCTGTACACTAAATGCATATCGGCATATTCTTCGTTACTAAACGAAACCATACTAACAATACTCAACTTTTTGTATTTACGGTAATGAACTAAACAATAAAAAATCTTTCACTTAAAACTTATTTGACACTTTAACCTGAACTAGTATCTGTAATACTAGTTATTTTGACGTTCACGCAATTGTTATTTTGTTTATTTTCTATAGCCATCTTTCATAATTGTAAATGAATTCGTTAGTTAATTTTATAAAAGTATGATTAACACATGAAAAGTTCAAATTATTTCGAAAACGGTGCGTCGTAGCGACTTCAGACCAGAGTACCATCATTTTATGAAAAAATCGAATTTTTTAAATTTTATGTTAAAATTGAAAAATTTTTAAAAACAAAAAACTTATGAATAACAATGTCCAATGCCCCCCGCCCAAACCAACCGCTTATGAGTACAACTAAAAAATCAAATTCACGCCATACGATTGGGAATACTCAACTTAATAAATGTACAGAACGCTATCATTTAAAGGGAAACGATTTCGAAGATATATATAGATTAAATCGATGTTAGGGCGCCATCTTTCAAGAGCTCCAGCTCTCTTAGGAAGTATTTTTGTATTAAGGTAATTTACGTTAAATCGACATAAAATCAGTTCTAGAATCTGCAGTTTTCTTTTGTGAAAAGAGTTTGGTGAACACCTTGTATATATATATATATATATATATATATATATACAAGGTGTTCACAAACTATATCATTGCAGCGTCCATGACGTCTTAGACGATAAATGGTACACGATAATTTTCTACATCGATCAAAACTAGAACCATTTTGGTTGGGTGTTACAAGAATTTATCCATTACCTCTGCATATTGCTACGTTCCACAAGTCAGAGCAAGAAAATAAATGATAGAAAAACTCTTCATAGGAATTTTATTGATTTTAGTCGAATTACAGGTGTGTCATACATCAAGTCTAAGTGGACATTTATTTGGTTGGGATTGATATGTATCTCATTCTTTTTTGTCATACCATTTTCCTCTACTTTAGAAGATGTTATATTAGAAAGTACAGGTAACCAGGGAGCTGTAGTTGATAAATTAATTTTTATTATATCAAATTTTAATGTTGATAGGTTAACGCCAAAACATCAGCGTAAATGGATGATCTTGAATTAGTTCGTGGTAGATCACTAGTATATGAATAATAATAGAGCAAGCACAGGACCTTTAGGTAGACCATTAGCTAGATTTCAGAATTTGCTTTTCTTATCACCAACAGAAACTTGGAATTCGGTAGCATATTTTCCAAGAGTTTTAACCACTCTGCTATAAAGTATTACGTTATAACGTTTACAAATGAAACCATCTTTCCATAAGCAGTAGTATGATCAACAAAGCTAAACCCGTTTTAAGTTTTTCAATGGGTGCAGCTAAGACCTGATCACAATCATTTTTTTTTCTCAGAAATCACCTTGTTCCACAGGAACATTTTCATTTAGACGAATGCATTTATTTCATATTTGATGAATTTTGGATAAATGCCATCAAAACCAGCCGCTTTTCGATTTTTAAACGATGGCAATGGCGTATTTAAGTTCTTTCGTTAATAAAGGACTGGAAAATTCTTCAGACAATGGAGTATTTCTCCTTCTGATTTTCAGTATTGTTTACAATTTCAAAATTTTATCTTTAGATAATACTATTCGATACATTTACTAATCTTTGATTTTTAATTTATCAAATTTAGACTTTGATGTTTGTTTTGTGTTAGGCGATTTATGAAGTAAAGATCAGCAACCTCTACTTGAGTTTGTATTTTTAATTATGAACGTTAAGTCGTGAGAGTTTTCATTATCACACTCTTTTATTAATTTATTAATAAGTGGCAGGTTGGTGGTAATGCTGATTAAAATTCAAATAAATATTATTAAAACCGATGTGAACCGTCTTTGAATAAAGTCTACACAGAAAGGAACTGCGTAAGAACGGTTTATTAAACCAACAATCAGCGGAAAAAGAAAATTCTTACTGGAAAATGAGAAAGATTATTTAGTGCCAAAATTAAGAATATAGATCAAGATAAACTCTCCGTGAACATCTTGATTTCAATAATCAACTAAAAATATTATGTGCGATTAATAAAGAATGAGTAAATGGATCTTTAATAATAAATGATTTCACAATTTACATATTTTCCTTCTCTTCCGTAATAATTGATTTGAATATTTTTTCCCATGTTCAATTAAGGATCCAGACTTGACAGTATATGAAAAATATGTATTCAAATACGTATTTTAAATACATTTTAACAGATATTTTGTATTTGGTATTTAAAACACTCGTTTCCAGAAATGGTATTTTGTATTTTTTATACGTACTGCTTTTTGAAATTAATATTTTGCATTTCAAATCGGAAATGAAACCTGTTTTTATTTAACAACCCTTTATTGTACGGATTCCTACATAATTACGTAAGTTAGTTTACGCAATTAAAGTAGTTCGCACAGACATACCGAGTTAGGGCACATTTGATATCCAGCTTTATTTGTTAGAGACACGTTTATTTTGCGGTTATAAACAGTAATAAATAGACAAAGTTGTAAGGTTATTTTGGTGCACCGTGTATGTGTAGTATTTTGATAACGTATGTAGCGTGTTTTGAATGTAGCTGAATTTTTTTGTGTATGCGTAATGTAAATTGGGGTGATTGATACGCCACTGGAATTTAGTGAGGAATTGGTTATCGTGTGAAGGAATATTTGAATCTTGTAGAAAGATTTTCGTGCTGAAAGCGTTAAATTTGTCTGAGAAATAATGTTTTGAATAATTTTTATTGAAACGGCACTGGTAAAACTACTGGTCTTTTTGCTACTGTGTATGGAGGAATTTGAACTAAAGAAATGGTTGTAGACATATGCGTGAGTGAGTTATGATATATTGATATTTTATTAAAGTGCAGTAAGGAATATGGATGCATATTTTTGTTTGTAGAAATTTTGTAATATGGTGCAATAATGGTAAATTAATGCATGTTCAAGAATGAAGTGATAGAATGTGAGGGAGTTCGTTAGAATGTGCGGAAGTAAGATTCGCCCACATACGAGATTTGCATAGAAAGTTGAGGGATAATCTGGTTAATCTACAGTGTGAATGTAATGGAAATTGATGATTTCTTCGGAATGTTTTTAGTGAATTTACAAAGTAATTCAAGATGGCTACGTTTATTTCGCATCGTTAGCGTCTTCTTCCACGTTGGAACCATCGACGCGGCAAAGGAACGCACAAAATACTCAGTTGGGATTGGTGAATTTTCATCTTAGCGCGATTTTATTGTGACGTATTGGCAATATGGCAGGCAGAAAGTATATAAGCGAGTGTCAAATTTGAGGGGTGAGTGGTTGGTTAGTTAGTTGCGCGCGCGCGATAACCACCAGAATGGTTGGTGATGGAGTTCGTTTGTACAAATTATAGTTTAGCAGGACATGTGTAGCGACTGCATTAACCCATAAGGGGATAAATGGTATAGACATTCACAAATAAATAATTTAATGTATATTGTGAGTTGAAGGGAAACATTAGTGATTTTTTTCAAGGAATAAAAGTGCTTAGGCAGATTAGAGGATCACGCAGCAAACATTTTATTATCAGTGTTAAATTGTGGGACACGTGTCCTAATATTATTATAAAGAGAACCGAAGGTAACCATTTATGCTACCGAAATAAAAGTTTGTAAGATTTAGTTAAGATTTACTTAATTAAGATACGCTTCGACGCTGGCTTCGTTGTATTACATACATACATAATTTTCTATATTACGATTCTATGTTACTTAATGTTTATGGACGACGGTTGGAATAAATTTACTTTACTTTACTTTACTATCATCATTGACATTGAATGTGTACAATCATTAGTAATACCAAATTGATTGTATACTATTTTCCATTGTGATAAACGTTTTGAAGGGCAAACATCACAGTATAAGGTGATGTGATGTTAGGTTAAAGAGCCCGTATACCGCGTGCGAGTTCGTGCACGCTTGCGTGTGTGTATAGTGTGTGGTGTGTGTGTGTGTGTGTGTGTGTGTGTGTGTGTGTGTGTGTGTGTGTGTGTGTGTGCGTGTGGGTTTGAGTGTGTGTGTACGTGTGTGCGCGCGTGCGCCCGCGTGTGCATGTGCGCGGGCATGTGTATGGTGTGTGTGTATGTGTGTGTGTGTGTGTGTGTGTGTGTGTGTGTGTGTGTGTGTGTGTGTGTGTGTGTGTGTGTGTGTGTGTGTGTGTGCGCGCGCGCTTGGGCGTATTTGTGCGCCATCTCGTGCACGTATGCGTACGCGTGCGTATACGTGTGTGTGGCTATGTGTGTGCTTGTGCACGTGCGTGTGTGTGTGTGTGCGCGCGATTGCGCGTTCGCGTACTTGTGCGCGAGCGTGTGTGCTTTCGTGTGCGTGTGTGTATGGGTTGTGTATTTAATCTTGTTTCTACTTCCCCTGGAGAAGATTAGATTTTGGCAGAAATTCAGCAGCGGTGAGGGCGGTTTATTAGGGGCAGATTTTGGTTTTTATCAAATATTTCCGAAATTGTATATTTCAAAGACATAAAAATACCATTATGTACAGTGCATCCCATTTTGGTTGAGACAGCCAGATATCTCGATTGTTGTTGAAGATATAGAACCTTGCGGTTTCCGCTGTCCTGTGCCACTTTTTTGTGAAACTCAAGAGAGCCTGAACGGATTTTGCCTAACTTCTTTCGTTTATAAATTACAGGGTGTTTTTGAAAATCCACACTTTTTGGATCCCCTCCATATCTAAGAAGTTTCTCAGTGATAATGTCAAATTGAAAACTTGTCCCATAGAGAATTTTAGTAGAATCCATGGGCGCACTCAATTTTTTTTTCGGGGTATCGTTATGGAGATAAGACTCAAACTTATGATTTTTTTCAATGCAACACACTGTATCTTATTATCTCATTAAATTACTTATTTTGTTTTCCTTCGAAATGATATATAATATATAAACATGAAGTTTTCAAAAATGCTCCAAAATTACTAAAACATTGAATTTTAATAGAGTGACATGGATTTCAAAGTTTTGCTACAGGGATTATTATTTGTGATTTTTTTATAGTAGGTCATGGATGCTACAAACACTATTGTTGACTTTTGGAGCATTGTTTTATCAAGTGACTGTGAAGAAATCAACACATCTGCTGTCATGATGATAAATTTTGATGCGTTTTACTGTGTTTGTGTTTGGCGATTTTGTTAATTTGTGAAATTTTATAATGGCTGAAAGATTGTTTCAGAACAACGAAAAGTATGATATCTTACAATGTTTCAATCAATGCCATGAAAATGTTGACGAAGCATTAAAATTGTATTTAAACAGGTAAACTAGTAATTTACAGTAAGATATTCTATGACATATTGTTTTTAAAACGTTAGATATCCAGAGAGGCGTCAACCTAGTCGAGGAACGATATTTCGACTAAAGAATAATCTACTAAATTATGGTGCGTATTCTAAACCCCGACCCAAAATGTATAACAAGGAAAATAATGAAGTGGATGAAATAAATGTCTTAGCCAGCGTCCGTGTCTCTCCTCAGACTTCTTGTACGAAGTTAGAAAATGACACTGGCGTTCCCCGATCACGGGTACAAATGATTTAAAAAACACAAATTGAAACCCTACAAAGTGAATATTGTCCAGCATTTATACTCTGGTGATGCAACGAGGCGTGTGAATTTCTGTAATTGGTTTTTGAACCAAACTCGAAGGGACAATAATTATGCGAGTAAAGTCATATGGTCAGACGAAGCCCATATAAGCAGTTCTGGTTTATTTAACAGGCAAAATACAAGGCACTGGTATGATGAAAACCAACACCTAATTTTTGAGCAACAACAACATGGTCGATTTGGTTTTAATGTAGCCTGTTTCTGATTGGGGACATCAATAAAATACCGAATTTTTGAAGGGGCAACGCGAATAGGTACTTGGCAATTTTAGAAGAAGTAATACCAGAATTTCTGGAGAATGTTCCCCTCTGCCATTTAGTTCCAACAAGACGGTGCCCCTGCCCACAATTCGAGGTTGATTGTGTCGTTTTTAGAAGAAACTTTCCAGGACCATTGGATTGGAACAAATGGACCCATTAGGTGGCCTGCAAGGTCACCTGATTTGTCAGTGTTGGACTTTTTTTTGTGGGGTCTTCGGTAAGAAGCACAATAATATTAAAGAACTTCATGCAACAACAGAGGCAGTTTTCCAGAATTTACAAAATCGGCCTTTCATAATTTTAAATGCATTAAGACGTATTAAGAAATTGTGTCTATTGTGTGTTAGGGAAAATGGACATCAATATGAACAATTCAATGAATAAGTTACAGAATAATTTCGAAATGAAATAGTATGAGTAAATATTTAATTAGATGCTTATTCTACATTATGAACTTTTTATTACTATTTATTTGTTTCTATTAGTTATCTACGTTTTGTGTTTTGTTAGTATTGTTCTTGTTCGTTTCATGGAAAAATCACAAGTAGTATTTCTTCAATTTGAACTTTTTTTGTATGAAAAATCCATAGCCCACTATTAAAAATCAATGTTTTAGTGATTTTGGAGCATTTTTGAAGAATTTATGTTTATATATTATATATCATTTCGAAGGAAAAAAAATAAGTAATTCAATGAGATAATAAAATACAGGGTGTTCCATTGATAAAATCATAAGTTTGAGTCGTATCTCCATAACCATACCCCGAAAAAAAAAATTGAGTTAGCCACTGAATTCTACATAAAATTCTCCATGGGATAAGTTTTCAATTTCAGAGAAAATTTAATTTTACGTATGCGAGTGAACAAAGCATAGACACTGCGTTAGTGAGTACTGCAGTCGAGTGCAGCTACATGTTCTGTTTTGTGCTTAGTGCATCTAAGAATTTAAAAATGATTACTACGACGCAGATCATATGGACTACAACTACCGCACCGAAAAAGGGTTAATTAATGTAATACGTATGAATTAGATTTAAATTTTATTGAAGCAAAGCAAGTACGATTATCTTTTAAGCACATTCTTTTTTTGTTATTGTTGCATTAATTGCGGTTCATTCAAAGAAAAAAAAGGCAATCGAATTTTTTATTTTGCTGTTTTTAGTTTTCAGAAGGGTAATTTTAGTCTTAACGTATTTATGTGTTGGTGGGTTTTTTTTAACCACGCCGTTGCATCTATTTACATGCGAATTTGTCAATATATATCCACTGTCTAATTTATTTTGTCGTTTATTTGTGTCAGTTGTGTGCCTAACTGGTCACACCTTCTGATAAGCGAAATTAGTCTTTGCATATTTTCGAATTTAAGGATCGATTGGAAATTGCGTAATGAGTCAGATCGATCACAAAATTTAATTTTAGCTTCAAAATATTAATGCAGGACACTACTAACAAAGTACTTATTATTATTCGGATTACTTTTTTTTTATTCAGTTTTGAAGTATTAATGTTTTAAACCTATTAATGAATATCTAAATACGATTTTATTGATAAAGTATTAATAAAATATAAAGATATTATTGATGATACAAGCACTAACCGCTCTATGAGTTATTCAGCAATTAACGAACATTTTTTCTGAGACAACAATTCATTGTTAAACCGATTTCGCTTATTTTGTTTAGAATTTTCTAAATTGGGAATATTTTTTTAATTCAAGGTTTTATGACAGTTAGAAATATAAATTTACAGGTATACGAGGGATACTTAAAAAGTATTCAAGTTAACATTTTACGATTTGGAAATTTTCATTTGTACAGGGTGTGTTCAATAAGTTTACGATGCGCGTGTATTTTAGAATTTTTCTTAGGCTTTTGGATCAATTTATTTTGAAGTGTGATTGAATTTGAATGGTAAATGGTTTTATTGAGTAGGCTGCAATCCTGTCTTCCACAGTCAGATAGGATTAATTTACCATTCCGCCTAAGACTATTTCTTTTAACAAAATTTAAGATTGTGTGTGTGGCCTAGAGACAATTTTTCCCGGACTGAGCTTTGTGAGTTGTAGATTTATGGTAAGTGTAAGGTGTTTAAAACTATTTTTCAATCATTTTACTCCTTATATCGACCACGCCCATTTCCACTGTAGCTGGCTTGCCAGCCCGCTTATTTGGGTAAGCATACGCGACGCCTAGTGCGGTTTGGACGTGTAACAGGGTGTAACTACTTAGTCGTAACACCCGAAAATGCTTCCTAAAATTTTTTTATCAATCATCACTCTTATTTTAAAAATTTTCAAATTAGCATTTAATTTTCTAAAACATTTGTATTTACAATACTTTAAAAAATAACAAAATGGCGGCAGATTAAAATTTCAAATGATGATACTTGGATAACCATCCCATGGATTTAAAAAAAAAGAAACATTTATAAAATGCTTGAATTGTTTATTACAACGTTTATTTGAAACATTTTTTGCATATTTATGCAAGAAATTTTGAGAAACTAAAAATACAAAAGAAGTCAAGGAGCCTTGTGTTATTGAAAAATAAAAAAAGCAAAGTCGACGATACAAACGTAATTTTTGCTGTTGGTAAACTCAGTCTTTTGCTGTTCGCTTTCGCTCTAATTACCCTCATAAAAATGAACAGTTACGAAAATGTAGAACTTCTTCGTATGCTTTTGGGGTTTTTGGGTAAGCGAAATCCTTATCGTGAACAACCAAGTGTACATATCTTTAGAAAAGTTTGCAGACGTTTAGAGGAAAATGGATGCTTTCATCCAAAAATTGATGTACTCTAATAGATTTCGAAGAACCCCTGCACTTGGAAGAGAATATATTTGAAATGGTTGAAAACGATCCTTCGGTTAGCACTCGAATGATAGGTACAAGGTTGAATGTCAATAAAATGACAGTTTGCTTTGTCGCGGGCTTCTTCGCCGCTGTAATCTGTAGAGAAACTTTCAAAAATTTATTTTGTTTACGGACGAAGCTTGTTTTACAACAGACGAAGTATTTAGCTCAAGAAACGTACACGTGTGTGCTGACAAAAATACAGAGAGAGTAAAACTACAGCCACACTATTAACACGACACGTTTTAACATGTGTTAACATGCATTGTCAGAAGGTATCAGATTATATGCACCGTTCAGACTGGTTCTGAAGTGTTTCAGGTGTTAACCGTTCTAAAACGAAAAAAAGTCTAGTTTTCAGTTTCAAATAATTAATAATTATAGAGCATACGGGTAGTAGACGCGTATTTTAAGTTGGTTGAAAAAAAATGGATAATTTAGAACCGGAGATGGACTGGTTGGACGAAGAAGATGAAACGTTGGCTGCAATTGCTGCAATGTTAATACTTAATGGGGAAACAAGACAATACTGGGTTCACCCAATTAACGCAAATAGGAAGAACTTGGGATCTTTCTACGTCCTTTGGCCTAAGATAATGATGAACAGTGACCGGTGTAAGATGTACATAAGGATGACCAAGAACGAGTTTGACGTACTTTACAGTTTGTTACGTCACAAATTAGAAAAACAAATCACACACCTAAGAGAGCTAATATCATTTGAGGAAAGGCTTTTAGTGTGTTTAAGGTAAGAATGCAAAAATCTTTATAACGAATTTTTATTTAAAAACTATATTTCTACTGCAGATTTCCACTGGAATTGTATCTGTGTAATTGTGTCATAGAAAAGTCATTAGATAAATTTGAAGTAGGGTTCTGTTGAAAACTGTATGGAGAAGGTGCTTCTATGACATACAGGCGAATAAGATAATGCTGGGGACGGTTGTGGTATTGATGCTGGAGAATGTGGAACTTCTGTGCTTTTCAAACGAATTTGTTCGCGTTTGGGCAGTTTTTTTAACTGTTTTAGCCAAGCTCGAAAAAAAAAACAAATCGACATCATCACATGAATCAGTTGATACAGGGGCCCGAGACTGTTGGATCTTCGCTCGCATTTGATTATTCTTCTACATGATGTCTACGATATCGCTTATTGATTTTTCGATAACATTTTTTTACTCGCATTAGAAAATCGAAACTTCGCACTTACTGATGAGGTAGGGGTTGTAGATACGGAATTAGCAGGAGAAATACAAGTTCTTAAAGTAACAGGAGGATTTGATTTTTCATTGACACCTCCATCTTCGTCTTGTACGAGTATGTTTGTTGCGATATTCGTTTCATCATCCGCATCTTCAGGCACTTGGGACAGTCTTCTTAAAAGCTGTCTGTGTTCGTCCTAGGTTGTAGAAATGGCGTCAAAAAAGACATCTCGTCTTCATACTCCCATTTGCGATTTTTTTTAAGCTTGGCCACTACATGTGTTTCTATGTTTCAGCGCATTTGTGTAAGAATTTCGTAACTTCGTCCATTCGTCTTTACATTCTTCCCCTATAAATTTAAATAATGCACGGGGTGGCCAACTAAGAATGCGAGGTACTGTATCTGGGAAACTATACATCGTAGAGGCTTACGGAAAAAAAAAGTTATTACTAAAACGGCCAATACGCAAAAACCTGGAAAATATTTTCATGTTTCTGAAATGGCCGCTAGGGAGCGTAACTGCAATCTTGAATCAAAAAAGCATTTACGGGGGCATTAAAAACATTCCTCCTTTAAATCGGTCCTTTTTAGGGCCACAACTTACATAATAGAAACAATTCCAGAAAAATATAGTTAAAAAAAATAAAAATTTAACAGATTTTCGTTTGGCCGATATTTTAGGTTAGGAACAAGATATCGAGATGCAGTTTTCGCGAGTTTGTTTAGGCATCATTTAGCTACTTGTTCATGAAAAAAAGTCATACCAATGCATTTAATTTTTTTGCGAAAATTAACCGTTTCTGTCGGAATGTCGAACAAAGCCCTCTAGCGACGACATGTGAAACTAACTAAACTTCAATTAGTTTAACATTTGTAGCCCAAGAAAAGCTCTTTTCAACGCGCCCAAGTTTGTTAAAATCGGATTAGCCGTTTCGAAGATACGGGGGGCGATTTAAGGAAACCTTTGAATACCCTTCCCACCACTTTATCTTTATAGATACGTCAAAAAGTCTCAAACAAAAAAAGTTCAGATTATCCTCGACTTCAAAGATCAGTTATTTTTTTATTAGGTTAATATAGCAGAATTCACAGAAACATCCCTTCTTTAGATTCAAGATTACAGTTACGCCCCCTAGAGGCCATTTCAGAAACTTGAAAATATTCTCCAGGTTTTTGTATTAGCCGTTTTAGTAGTAACTTTTTTTTGCGCAAGCAAGCCTCTACGATGGATAGTTTCCCAGATACAGTACCTCGCATTCATAGTTGACCGCCCTGTATACAGTGTATGTTATTGATTTTATTGATATAGTAAAGTTTCAACTCGACTTACTTTAAATTGTAAGTAACAAAGATTTCCTAAAAACACTATATATTCTATTTTCCATCGGATCTCTAACAAAATGTCGCCTCTTTAATTGCCTATATTAAATAATTGTTTATGCAATTTTCAATAATTGTTAATTAGCAAAAATCAAAGAAATTGTAGTTTAAAAACTACTGAATTTTCCACAGATTTTTGGCCACAGGAAATTCATACAAATCAATAGGATTTGAATTTCGTATTGGATTTAGTGCAGTAGGATAAATTGTTATGGAATGTTGTCAGAAAATATGGGAAGAACTGAGACATGTCTACTTGCCAACACCTGATCAAAATACATGCAAAGAAATTGCAAAACAGTTTGGAAAAAAATAACAGTTCCCACATTGCTTAGAAGCACTAGATGGGAAACATGTACAAATAATTCTGGGACTAACTTTTATAATTGCAAAGGTACACACTCTATTGTCCTTCTTGCCTTGGTCGATGCGAATTATAAATTTATTTGGGTGGATGTCGGTAATTATGGGAAAAACAGTAACGGAGGAATTTTTGAAAGATCGCAATTGGGTAAATGGTCGGCATGTAATAGAATCAAATTTCCTGAAGATGAACCATTAACACAAACAGGTCCACTATATCCATTTGTCATGGTTGGGGATGAAGCGTTTCCTCTTAAGCGCTGTTTGATGAGACCTTTTAGTAGAAACAACCTACATGGCGAAGCAGAAAAGATATTCAACTACAGGCTTTCAAGAGCCCGCCGCATTGTAGACAATGCATTTGGTATCTTAGCAGCGCGGTGGAGAATTTTTAGAAAACCTATTGAAACTAATCCAGACACTGCTGATAGAATGATAATGGCAGCATGTTGCCTATATAATTTTCTTGGTGCATCTTTCGCTGAACATGATGTTGATCAATCTGAATTAAATTCAACTGCTGCTCTGAGGCCCGTTCAGAGAACCAGGAGAAATTTCACAACAGACGCTTTCGAAGTAGAGAATTGTTTAAAAACTGTTTCATCTCTGATCAAGGCAGTCGAATGTGTTTGTGGTAAAGAGATATGATCCGCAGGGGTAGGGTTAATTAAGAATTTGAATTGTTTGAAAAGAATTAAAATTAAGACTATCTAAATAAAAATTACTTACATTTTCTGTTTAGTTTTTCACCTATTTCTTCCCAAGCTTCTTGCCTTTTCTTCAAGTCCCTATACTCCTTGAGTTGTCGATTATACAGAAAGCCATACCTCCTGACTTGCTCAATCAACGTCTCTCCAAAAATTGTAGTCTGATTACAGGTAGTCATTGTTTTATGCAATATGAAACACCAAACTCTCGACTGGAAAATATAGACTGAAGTGTCTCAACACGCATTAACACGTGTGAAAAAATCTGGCCAAGCTAGATCCAAACAAGACGTAGTATGTCGTGTTACAGTGTGTTAACCGTGTTGTCAGAACAGTATGTGCACATCCATAAGAAAACATGCAATAGATATTTGGATAAGTCGTGTTAATAGTGTGGCTGTAGTTTTAGTGGCAAGAACCGTGGCTGCAGCAGAGGAAGTTAAAGAAAAGCACGCAGTTGTTTTAAAAATATTAAGACGCTGTACAGGGCTTGTGTTGCTGCGAATGGTGACCATTTTGAAAATTTGTAATAAATTATTAATTGGATAATAAATAAGTTCGTTATAATTCCGTATTCAGTAGTTTTGTGTATTTTTCAATAACACATGGCTACTTGACTTCTTTTGTATTTTGAGTTTGTTACTATTTTAATAGTCATCTGAAATGTATCAAGATTTTTAATAGATATGAAATATTGTTTCAAATTAATGTTGCAGTAGACAATTCAAGTATTATCCAAATGTTTCTTTTTTTTAAATCCATGGGATGGATAATCATTTGAAATGTTTAATCGGCCGCCATTTTGTTATTTTTCAAAATATGAAATAATTGTAAATACAAATGTTTAGAAAATCAAATGCCGATTTTAAAAGTCTTTGAATTTTTTAAATATTATTTTAAATGTGACGATTGTTAAAAAAAATAACTACGACCAGACGTCCCAAATCAAAATGTGTTACTAAAAAAAGTTGTTACTATCAGTTCTAACAACCATTTTCGGGTGGTACGACTTAGTATTTACACCCTGTATAGATAAGTATTGAACAAAAGTATCTGTGGATGAACGACACTGTTAGTTAGGAAATACTACTAGCCGTTCAGAAAATTATTATTTCTTAAAGGAAATTCTAGTCTAGGTTTCAATAAGTAGGCAACTAAGATTTTTGATTCTTTTTTGTTAGTATTTAAATACCTGTACAAATGGATCTTGTATTATAAATATATTTTTTTCAGCAGTATTTTAAATACTCTAGTTAGAAGTACTTAATGTAGATTTGTACAATTTTCCACTGACTTGTCTCGTGGTGAATGTAATTTCGAAACATACATATAGCGTAACGTCTTATACAAATACATCATATATATCGAGGAGGTTTTGGACTTTATTTTTATATTTGTTTAATGTACAACGTGATCAATCTCAAGTGTACTGTAGTGGTATGACAAAAATTCCTAGTTGTTAATATTATTGTGTTTTGCAGTTGGCTGCTTTGGATTTTTAGTGTGGTTTTAGTCGTTTTAGTTTATGCCAGTTTGTCATATTATACCTTCGTTTTTCACTTTTGTATTTTCTTGAGTTATTTACAAACTGTCTATATCAAGACAAATTATATATTCTGAATTTCAAATTGTGATATCGAATTTAATCGTCATGCCGTTTTCAATCGAACACGACACATTCATTGTTGTGGCTCATTTTTGTAGCGGCTTCCAAGATGGTAATGGGCAATGGCATTATTCATTGCAATCATGCATCGATCAATTTACTGTTGAGTACCCAAATGTAAATATTAGTTACGAAAGATTTAGTCAACATCGTAATCGATTGATAGCTCGATTCATGGAAACTGGTAGTGTTTTAAAACGCAAACGTGAAGCTTCGGCTACTGTCTTAACAGAGGACACCTTAGCAGATATCCAAGCAAGGATGAATGCAAGCCCAATAAATCTTTGCGAAAACTATCTGCACAAACACGTATGAAAAATTTTACCATACAAACATAATTTTACATAAATAATTTTTAGATGTATCCTATGGAAGTGTCCACACTGCAGTAAAAAAGAATTTACATTTGTACCCGTACAAGGTGTCGGTATTACAACAGTTGCGAGATAGAGATTTTCAGCTTAGAGTAAACTACTGTCAATGGTTCAACAACACGATGAACAATGATTTACTGGATGTATGTTTTTTTTTCTGATGAAGCTTGGTTTCATCTGTCCGGTTACATAAATAACCAAAATTATCGTACGTGGTCTGCAGAAAATCCACGTGTTTCGAGAAACTACCTTACACCCTATCAAGGTCGGTGTTTGGATAGCAATGTCGCGACAACGAATATTTGGACCAGTATTTTTCGATGGCACAATTACTGCGGCAAGATACAGGGAAATACTTTTAGAACCATTTATTAATAATTTGGATGATCGTGAATTACGAAACGGGTATTTCCAGCATGACTCCGCTACCCCACATACTGCACAGGCTACAATTAATTATTTACGAGACTTCTTTGTAGGTAGAATCATTAGTGTAAATCGTTGGCCACCGAATTCACCAGACTTGACACCGTTAGACTTTTTTCTTTTTGGTTATTTAAAAACAAAATGTTCAGCAGAAGATTGCATACTCTTCAAGAATTGCGAGATGCTATATATAACTCATGAAGTTCATAATATTGGTGCCGAAATGTTACAAAATGTATTTGCGAATATGCAACGTAGGGTGAACTTATGTTTACAATTTAATGGCGGTCATTTTGAACTAATGCTGTAAAGCAAAGTGTGATAAGTAATGTGTACCTAAGGAGTTAAAAAAAATTTGTAAAAGACATTGTCATTCCATAAACATGTACTGTAAATTTTATTTAATTATAATGAAATTATAACATTTAAATACTTAAGATTCATTATTTTATAATGATGTAATCCAATCATTAAATAATATTTTATTTATTTTGTTGTATTTTATAGGGATGCTGTCTAATCAAATACAAAATAATCATTATTTAAATTAAGATAATATTTTATAATATGTATAAGTTAATGACCTTCATACAGATTTGAAACTGATCGTAGTTTTTACTCGAACCATGCTCTAGAGTAGCTAGAGCAATACAGCTTCTTACCAACCTATCAGTGGCACCAACTTAAATATTTTGATCACGTGGTATACACTTGAGATTGATCACTCTGTAGTAAAATCACCAAGTTCAGCTCTAAAAGGGTGCGTATAGGTTTGCAAATAGCCGCGCACACATGCCAAACACTGTTCTCAACATAACTAATAAAAAGTACCCAAATCACAACACATATGAAAATGTGCGCTTCTGATAGTCATAATGCTATTAGTTATTAAATAAAATTATAACGAAACGGAATAATACTTATAATGTTATTTGCGATGAATCAATTTACTATACACTAAAGAAAAAATCGAAAATTTTGGTGAATTTTTACTGAATTAGGCTAATAGGCTTTTAATTCCACTAGTGCGATTATATGCCTGCTGCTATTCATAAAATTAAAACCAAAATGGGTTCGTTTTTACCGAACAAAAGGTGGGTGACTTCATTAAATCTGTGTGTAGCACACAGACTCACAAACACGCAAATACACAAATATAGATATGATCTATAATTTTCGATAGTTTTATAAACCGGGCGGCTTTGGAATTTTTGTTTAAGTTAACATGTATTTATGTCTATTAACTATGTCTAAATCTGACATGAAGTTTTAAACGTTGGTTTGACATAGATTATTGTTTTTTTAAGAATAAAGTTTAAAATTATTAGTTTGTATGCATTACAATTTTGTTCGGTCTGGAAATGCTAGAAGAACATTCTCAACTGAATGAAAATGGTATTTGCAAAAAGATGTCAATGCAAAACAAATGTTGGTGTAGGAACCCTAGCCTTTATGATTCAGAAAAAATTATTTATTAGTGTTTAATTTCGAATAAAAAGTTGGAGATGATGATATACCAATTATTTTAACTTGCACGAAAATTATTTCTTAATCTGTGCCACAAGTTTTCAATTTTTTCTTTGGCGGAATTAAATTTTTAAATTGCTCATAGTTTTTTTAGTACTATTATTTTGTTTCTGTTTTGTGGATGTGTAACAAACATTTATTTTGGATCGCAATAAACGGTGTTTATAATGTAAGTGCTGCGGTTAATGTATAATAAATCAATTTGATTTTCTTTAAGATTAAATTAGAAGCTATTAACTACTATAAACATTGAATGAGATATTCATCTCATCGTCTGCATGACCGTAAAAGAAAAGGAAAACACAATTATCAAAACCTTTTTTGGTTTAATTAACATACCTGTTCCATTTGATAAATGTACTAAGTGTATAAAATCATATATCGAATTTAATACTTATCGCTGTAGAACTTGAGAATGTGTCACCCAAACACTTAATTTTGTCCAAGTATCTTAGAGGCACAGAGTACGTCAATTCATTACCGAAATTTACAGAATGACGGTTTTTGATTTAAAAATTTTCCCATCATTTCCCAACACTCTTTCATTAAAGAATGTCCAATCTATTCGTTGCCACCTTCTTAAGTAATAAGTTGATTGGTGCTAATTTGCTCGTAAAATCGTAACAATAGTCAACAATAGGGTCAATATTACTGCTGATTATTGGCATCCCCATCTATTTTATTTGTTCTTAAATTTTTATCCTGTTAAGTAACCGAATGCACGTACAACAAATTTAGTAATTACGTATATATTCGATATTTTAATAAGACGTATGTTCACACTACTTCATCCGGTATCGATGTAGAAAAGGTTTCGGAATACATGTGGCCTTTTTCATGAGATTGAGCGACAACGAATTTATTTTCTACGGTAACTACATATGCTTTTTTTTCAATAGATAAATTGAGCACACTATTTTATCCACAATATATGTAATACCGTATGACATCTAGGGTAAAACAATAAAATAAATAAATTTTGAAACAGGTAGTAAAGTAAGACTACCTAGGGTAAGATGAAAAATTCTCGACCTGATAATGAAAGACTGTGACTTTCAGTTAAAAAATAATTTCCTTTTTGTATGTAACCTCCCTTGATTTGAACACAATTGGTCCAGCGTTTCTCCAACATCCGTATTCCTTCCAGGAAGTGAGAGTCTGGAAGGTTGTGAAAACATTCATCTACGGGCCTCTCAACTTCTTCATTGGAAGAATAGGGGAGATGGCCGAGCAAATTGCACCTCAAATCCCACAGTTTTCCCATCGCCAATTCACCTTTGTGTGCAGGTGCGTTGTCCCAGTGAAAGATATTTTTTTTCTTTTTCAAGCCAGGCCTCTTATCGCGAATTGTGGCATCCAGCTGGTCCAGAAAGTTGAAGTAATATTCGCCTGTAATTGTTCTGCCTTTTGCAAGGTAATCAATTAACCGGATCCCTTTCGCATCCCAAAAAACGCTGGCCATGACCTTTCCGTCAGGTGCGATCGATTTCGCTTTCTTTGTGCTGAACCACCGACTTCCATCAACTGTTTGGACTGTTATTTCATTTCGGGCGTGTAGTGGTGGACCCATGTCTCATCCATGGTGACAAATCACTGCACAAAATCGGTTGGATCCCTATTGAATCGGTCCAAAGATTGCTGCGAAAATCGTTTGCGCATTTACTTTTGGTCCGGATTTAGCAAATGCGGCACCCATCTTGCGCAGAGCTTTTGCATCCCTAATTCTTTGTGCAAGATGTTTTGCACCCTTTCTTCCGATATCCCCACAGCCTCAGCTATCTCCCTCACCTTTACTCGCCTATCGTCCAACACGATATCGTGCACATTTTCAATGGTTTCTGGTGTGGTTGTGGTTTTTTACCGTCCTTCACGTGGGTCATCTTCGAGGGATGTGCGGCCACGTTTAAATTCAGGTGTCCACTTTAACGGTCCACGTGGAAGGAGCACAGTCCCCGTTAACTTTTGTCAACTTCGGATGAATTTCCTTAGGAGTTAATTTGTCCAAAACGAAGAATTTTATAACCGGACGATATTCAAGTTTATCCATTTTAACGAAAAATACGCAAGACGTTTACTGCAAAAATTCGTATAAACAAACTACTTGAGAGAACAATTTGAAACTTGTCATACCGACTAATGATACGTGCACCCAGGGAGGAAACATAATTTTTTCAGTGTTGGAGCGCCATCTCTGTGTCAGGCCGAGAACTATTTACCCTCGTAGATAATACAATATTTGTTTCGTGTATTACTCGAGTTCATACCCAAAATATTACATATATATATATATATATATATATATATATATATATATATATATATATATATATATATATATATATATATATATAGGGTGTACTAACCAAGATGCAAAGTTCGATAACTCCTTTGGTTTCATAGATATCAAAAAAGTTCTCAAAATAAAAAGGGTATAGGAAGTAACAGTGCATTATTTAAAATGATTTTAAACTATACAGGATGTCCCAAAATTCAGATATAAATCTAACTTATGTTTTTTTTTAAATGGGAACTTCTGTATATTATTTTAAATTCAGAAAGCCCACATTTTTTCGATTTTTTTAATGTCGTTGTTCAATACATTATACAGGGTATTTGGAAAGATATGGATTGTTTTGTGTTGAAATTGTACTCATTTCAATGCCCTGTAGAACAATACACTCTGTAGAAATGAATTATCTGTTATCCAGTTGTCTTTCAGAATATTGTCTAGTATCGTTACCCACCATTATTCATTTAGCTACTTGGGGTTTGTATATAGGGTGGCTCAAAACTCGGATGTGTCATTTTCTTCCTAACTCAAATGGAACACCCTGTATTTTTGATCACTATCAAAGTCCTCTGGTACTCCTCTTTAACTTTTGTCTGAGGTTCCCTGTATCTAACGTGAGTAGTTATCAAGATATTTCCAGATATTTGCTGAATTTGATACAAAATCTAGGATTATGATGTTTATCTGGTCGTCATTGTGTTTGACAGATAAATTTGACAAATTTACTGCTGTTTGAGAAGGATTTGTCCTGAAAATGTGTCGAAACAATACAAATAAATCAATCTAGTGCACTATCTAACCTGTTTACTTAATACTGATAACATTAACTGTAAATATAGAAGAACAACAATAACGATAGAATAAATAATAAAAAGAAAATAAGAACATTAAATTAATCCTATTAGGAGTTCGAAATGACCTCCACCAACAACAATACAATATTGAAGTCGATTCTCGAATGCCCGACTCACATTTCGCAATATTGTAAGATCAACACTCTTGAATGCTTCTGTAATTCTGACCTTCATGTTTTCTTTTGTCGTTAGTGGGTCATTATACACCATACTCTTTACATAACCCCACAAGAAAAAATCCACTTTAGTTAGGTCTGGTGATCGAGCTGGCCAATGTTTAGGTCCTCCTCTGCCTATCCATCTTTGTTGGAAATAATTATTCAGATAGTCCTTGATAGGACCTGTGTTATGAACCGGTGCGCCATCATGTAGCAGCCACATGCGTTGCAGAATGTCGAGGGGCACTTCTTCAAGAAGAACTGGTAAATGATTTTGAAGAAACAGTACCATTCACCGTTTCTTCAAAAAAATGTGGCCCTATTATACGATTTCCCAAAACTCCACCCCAAACACCATCTTGTTTGGCTGTGTGTCCGTATCAAATGTGGGTTAGATGTCTGGTAATAGTGAAAATTGTGTCGGTTAACTCCTCCATTTTTCGAAAATGTTGCCTCATCCCCAAACAAAACAAAATCAAAGAAAAATGGTTCTTCGTCGATTTTCGATTTTGCCCATTGTCAAAATTCTACTCTGCTTTGGAAATCGTTTACAATTAGTTCCTGATGTAGTTGGACATGGAAAGGATGCATTTTATGTAATGACAGGATTCGTTGAACCGTACCATGGCTAATGCCTTTTTGAGATGAAATCTTTCGTATACTGGTATGCGGGTCTTCTGTAACGCTCAGCAACACTTTGAGTTGGTTATCTTCCGTTATTGCATGTTTTCCTGCTTCTCTCTTGTGATAGTTAACCGATCCGGTACGGTCAAAACGATCCAACAATTTTCTCAAACTAATTTTACTCGGTTGTCTCCGGTCTGGAAATCTTTCACGGTATACTCTTGACGCCAATAAACTGTTTTTGTGCATTCACCAAGTATCCAAATCATGTCAGGCATTTCACGACGGAAAAATTGTTCACCATTCATCTCGTAGCTACTTTTCACTTCAACTATATAGAAACAGAGAAATAAATTGAACGAATAACTGAGCGAAACACTACAGTGAAACCTGTCGAACTGACAGATATGTCAAATACAAAAATTACTTGATAATAATACAAAAACTTCGTGATAATTACTTTCAAACAGCGAATTGCAATGAATATCTGGAAATATCTCGATAACTAGAAAGACAACTGGCCAACAGATAATTCATTTCTACAGAGTGTATTGTTCTACAGGGCATTAAAATGAGTACAATTTCAACACAAAACAATCCATATCTTTCCAAATACCCTGTATAATGTATTCAACCCCGACATTAAAAAAATCGAAAAAATGTGGGCTTTCTGAATTTGAAATAATATACAGGGGTTCCCATTTAAGAAACATAAGTTAGATTCATATCTGAATTTTGGAACATCCTGTATAGTTCAAAATAATTTTAAATAATGCACTGTTACTTCCTCTACCCTTTTTGTTTGAGAATTTTTTTGATATCTATGAAACCAAAGGAGTTATCTTGGTTGGTACACCCTATATATATATATATATATATATATATATATATATATATATATATATATATATGTGTGTGTGTGTGTGTGTGTGTGTGTGCGTGTGCGCGGGCGCGCGCGTGCGTGTCTGTGTGCGGGTGCGTGCGTGCGCGCGTGTGTGTGCAAACAAATCCTAACACAAAGAATCCGTTTTAGTAAAAATCAAATCTTCAGTAATTATATGAGGTGCTTGCATGTGCTTAATACAATATCCGCTGCAATAAAATATACAAATTATTTGCCGCATTTACCTAGATTTTAAATACATTGAATGTAGACGCTTTTCTGTTAAAGTTTTCCGAGTATAATTGGCACCAATCAACTAATCCCTCAAGAAAGTGTGCAGTTATGCAAAAAAAATATTTTCAAACCAAAAATACTGCAATTCTGCGTATTTCGGTAATTGAACATGTATATTTTGTATCTCAAAGTTACTAGGACACCTGTTTAAATGACATATTATCAATATTTTTCAGTGTTAAGTGCTCAATACGATATAATACAGTGTAATAGTTTTATATCCTTCGTACGATCATCTAATGAAATAGATATGTTAAATAAGGGGAATATTGACGTTACGACAGAATAGGTGGTCTGCACAATAGAGATTTAAAAAAAAAGGTTAGATCAACGACAATTTAATTATTATAAACGCCAACGTTTGCACGGTTATTACGAGGGAGTTACCGACACAAATTAAAAAGTTAAAACGACTACAAAATGCATCGCCCAACTGTTTAATACGACAGAATAATGAACGCCGAAAAAAAATCATTTCAAAAAAGTTCAAACGACCAAAATCAAAAAAGGGGTTACAAGACAGAAAAATGTATACGACGTTATTAATACCCAATTCCTAGCTCATGCGTCTGTGGGATTGTCTCGCTTCTGTGCGATATGTTAGCGCGCTACAAAATTAACCTTTCAGCAACTCCCATTTTAAATGTAAGATATTAATATTTGTAAAATTATAATTAGATTGTTAATTCATGTTAGTTACAGTAAAGATGGCATCAGCTGTAAGATACGTTGAAGATTTTAACGGTGACGAATCTGAGACGGAAGAAAACGTTGTAAAACCCAAACGAAAGCGGCATCAAAATCGTATCTGGTTAAAAAGAGAAGAATTTGATTCGGCTGAGGAAGCAGAAAAAGACGTTAATTTAAAAAGATCTTGAAAAAATCATCTTCAAAAAATACTCTAGATAAATGCAAGATGGAGTACCGTTGTTCTGCAGGATGTAATGAGATATAACAATATGTCTGAACTCCCAAAATCGAAGCTCATAACATATTCCATATTCCAAAGATGAACCACTTGCATTGAAATATGTTGTACATTAATCCAGAAGAACAAGAACTAAAAATTGTTATTTCTACTACGGGGATGTTAGAAACTTAAAAAAAAATCAGATATGATTCAAGTTGACGCAACATATAAAATCTTATGACAGTGATATAGCTAATTATTACTGGGACCAGTGACAAAGATCAAGTTTTTCATCTATTTGCCGGGGCTGTTTGTAAAGGTTAGACTGATGATGATTTTGGTTTTATTTCCGACGCCATACGTAATTTTGATTTAGTGTGGAAACCACAGTTGCTGCTTGCCGATGCAGGAGAATCCACTACTCGAGATTTTATAAATATATTTGGTATACCTATAGGGCACGTATGTGCTTCTTTCACGTCTGAAAAACGTTGAAATATACTCACATACCAAGATTTAAAAAAAGATAACGATAAATATACATTTATTACCGCATCTAAGCTCTGTTTGGACAAATGGAATAACAAATGACCAACATGTTGAGGAATCTATTAAATATTTTAATTCCAAATAGTTGGTAGGAAGGAATTGCTTTGGGTTACCCTAGTATCAATAATGGACCTTAAGCAACAAACGCTGTAATTAAAGGATCTCATACACTGAGAGAACAACTTCGAGTAGGATAATTTTTGAACAATATTTTACAACTACTGATTGGTCAAAATATAGGGATCCAGAGACTCCAAATTTAAAAAAGTTTTGTTAAGTTAGAACCCCGTCGGTACAATAATGGACAATCACTGAGCAACATTGAATAACAAAAGTTTTGCAACAAAATACTGAGGAAGACTATAAAATATTTGATATCTGAATCCCTTGCCAACTATAAAGAAAAAGAAGGAAATTGGGAAACATTTGACGAATTTAAGAAAATTAACTACAGCGTTCGGGTCATAACTATTAATTTTAAAGATTTGAATCGATCGACATGTACATGCCACTATTTTCTAAAACATTTGATTTGTAAACATAGTTTGGGTATGAAAATACGTTTAAAATTATTAGAGGCGCAAACAGAAGCCAAAGCTATTTCACTAGGGCAAAAACGCAAACGCGGACGACCAACTAAAGCCCAGAAAGCTTTAATAATACAATAAAAGATGTGTTTGTGCCTTCGTTATGTAATTGAGCATATGCAGACAGCAAATGCGTCCGAAACTATGCGTTTTCCGGCCTAGGCAATCAAAAAATTACAGTTGGTGTTTGTTGTAGTGACAGAACTGATAGAATATTCGACATAATCGTCATTTGACATAACATAAAGCCTAATCGCGTTACCGTGTGCGTGTGCGCATTCCTTATTATGTCCGTATTAGTTTCGTATAAACTACAAATTACATCTATACATTATTATAAAGTGTATCACTCTGCCATAAAATTGTTTACTCACACACACCCATTTTCTGGCCCTGTATTACATATACCTATTTATTTTATTTTGTTAGGTTTAATTGTTTAAACATGCTTATGTTTAAATGTTGTTTATTATTTGAAGTTCTAGGTACCTGGTGAAAATAATAGGTACCTAAACATACTCATGTTTATTTACAATACGTTTGCTTTGTTATAAATAAATAGTATATTATTTTATAAGGAGCTAAAGTGACACTTTTTGTGGCGAATCTGTAGGTTTGACGGACGAACGTAGTGAGTCCGGCAAATACAGATGAGGTTGTGAAAATGAGGAATAGTTAGATTTACTTAGCGTGCTCTGGCAAGCAACAGTAGACGTTGCTAGGTTTCGTTGAAAACAATGCATTAAACAAGTTGAAAATTGTGAAGATTCTCCGTGTTATTGTAAGTATTTTATTAAACTTTTTGTTCCTATTTGTGTAAATTAAAATGTTATATTGTTACGAGTAGAGAACTACGTAGTTTTCCAAATTGGGTGTTTTGAGTTATCAACTTACATTACTTTTGCATCCGCTGCGAGGGGATGCAAAAGACTTTTGCAGCCACCGGTGAAAATCTCAAACTTTAACGTTGTCAGGCGAAGTTTAACATGTCATCTTTTATTGACATCTGAAGAAAAAATAAATTTTTATTATTTTTTTTTCATTTTTAAAATGCCTTTGTTTTACTTTTTTTTGTCGTTAAGTCGTCGAGTTGAATATATTTTTGATTGTTAATTTTTCTATTTCTGTGGTTGTTGTCTCATCGGGATAAACATATTTGTGTCGTGTAGTTTACAGTTCCGTCGTGTAATGCTTAAATTGAGTACTTGTTTCTCTTACAGTTCATTAAATATTTTTGTCGTGCAATGCCCTTTTCTGGCAGGTAATACCATGTTTAGTCGTGAATACATCTTTAAACTCATTATACTATCGACATCTTTATTGTTGTCGCTTTTTTCTACTTTAACGGGCTGATAAATCCCACCCGTTAAATAATGACTATGAATTTACGTCAGTTCTAGATACATAAAGACAAAATTTACATCGATTGGGGCTTGTATCTCGATAGCTCAATTGGTTAGAGCTCTAGCAAAGTACATGTCGTAGGTTCAAATCCTACTCGAGGTAAACTTTTTATTCATGTATTTAATAAAATTAATAATAATTTTTAATCAGCTAACGTTGTTTCCTTCTTGTTTTACTGTCAGCATCAAAGAACTTACAAGAAATATATTATTCAACACTCATAGTAGTTTATATTCTCATAATGTAACCTTAAAGAAAAGCAAATTGGTTTATTAAACAACCAAAAACAATGTAAACAATAAATTATTATGAAAGGTGTTCAAACTAATATTAGTAAAAAAAAACTGTGAGCAATTTAAAAATATGGTTGCGTCAAAGCAAAATTTTAGCGATAACTTATGGCTAAGATTAACGGTCTTCGAACGAACTCTCACATTCATTAAAATGAGACCGTTTTTGTTTTAATTTTAGAGACTGGTAGGTAGATAATCACACGACTGTAATATTTACTAAAATTGGCCTTTTAATTATTACAAGGCCTACTTTAGTAAAGCTACATCAAACCATCATCGCCAACACCGCAGGAAGCAATACCTTCGCTGCTCGACCTGCCGTTTCACCGAGCGAGCAGCGACGAACCACCGGCCGCCACTGCACAGAAGAGGGGGAGGCCTAAGAAGACGAAATCAGCACCGCCACAAGACGTCACCCCGCTAGTTCAGGTCCAACTTGCCGTACCGTCGACTTCAATCGCCACCATCGACGCCGCGGCCGCCACCGCTCAAGGAAAAAGTGAAGAAGATGCCCGCCCCGGTTCAGCCAGCTCTCAGTAAAGTAGAAGCGGACGCCTAAGAAGACACCGACCGTCTATTCGCCAACGCGGCCCCCGACCGACAGCACGTTTCACGCACTGGAGGATACACGGACAGCTTTGTCATGGAACAGAAGATGACGCCGATCGCATAAGACACCAGGGAAAAAGTACCCCCGGTAATCCTTCGTCAGAGGGAGAACTGGGTCGCTTTCTATCGCGAATTGAAGAAACAACGGAGCGCCTTCACGAGAGCCAAGGTAATCAACGAGGGAATCCGGATCCTGTCTGCCTCACCTCAGGGTCGAGTCAAGCTGATGATGTATATAGACATATCAGGCAAGGAGCAAGCGTGTAGCTAAGGTTGTGATACGTGGTTTTCCCGTAGAGCTGTCCGAGGCGGATGTCAGCTCAGAGCTGGCGCTTTTAGGTATGAATGTGATCTCTTGTTTTGGGATGAAGCAGCGAGGTCGAGCGATCCCACTCGCGTTGGTACACATCCCGAGCGAAGAAGGCCAGAAAATGATCCGAGAGGTAGAGTACGTCGCCCGCCTCCACGTCACCGTAAAGGACTTGCGGTGGAAATCCGTCACCGGTGTTAGGGTTTCCGTCGTGCACAGCGTTGCTGCAGGGCAGCAGCACGCTGTGCAAAGTGCGCCGGTGAATGCACAAAAGCCCGTGCAGGCCGGGCTAAGAGCATTAACTGCGATGGGAACCACCCCCGCTAGCTACAGAGAAGTTCCTTCGACCTCCACAAGACGGAAGTATCACAGAGACAGAAGAGGGCAGCGCCACCTTCTTTAACCCGGACCGGCGTCACTTACGCCGGAGCGACGGAACAACAACTACATCACGCGACACACGACTGCAGGACACACACATAATCAACATCTACCCACAGCATTCATCAATCCACGGCTACAAGAACAACACGCACAACAACGGTGTCAACTGTCATCACATAACGTTCACAACCAACAACGATCTAGATCAAAGTGCTGAAAGAGGAGATCCTCAAATTGCACGCTACATTACATTAATACACTTGTTATACTTTATTTATATAACTTACTTGATATATATATATATATATATATATATATATATATATATATATATATATATATATATGTATATATAATTGTTAAAATCTTTAAATGAATACACACAATTTATTATTATTATAATACATTAGTGAGGCACATTTTATTATTGCCGTTAGAAAAAGTGTGCACCACCGGGCGCGGGCAGATTTACACTCCTGGCAGGCTGTGGATAGGCAACACACTCTCTTCTCTGCGAATTGCATTTGAACTTTATTTAGGTGTAATAATTGGTATAGGGTGCTCCATGGCGCCACAGAGTAACGCTACTGTTTAACATACCTACCAACTACACCAACCGCGGTTCTAGCTTCAATTCCTAACCTGGATAACAGCTGCAGTTGATTTCATGGACTCCCTATTCACAGTGAAATAAAAACACACCTCAAAATACCGTTATCAAAATTTTTCTGTTATATTTCAATTTTACATTTTCAAAGTAAAATTTCCCTTTTCTTTGTTTTCAAAGTTAGCTTAATTAAATTGTTTACTTACTACAAAACGTTAAATAAATTAACTATGCGAACAATTATAATTTATGTTTACTAGATAACTTTGTTTCAGTATTTTACTGCAATTTCACAGTTGAGAAAAAATAAATACAAAAATTTAAGTGTTTGGAGCAAAATGTATTAGATTTTTCTTGAATATGATTTACTTCGTTTTCACTCATTTGTGAAGTTATGAACGTTATCTCAACTGTTTGCAATAGTGGCGAACTAAGAACATTATAAAGCATAAATGACAATATACTACCAGCAATGTATTTGTAAAAGAATGCTGTGAATGTAAAGCCTATAAGTACTTGTAGAATTTTTTTTTTTGGGAATTTATTTAGCTATCCAGTCATCACAATTAAAATATTAAAGAATTGCTTCCCATAATAATGGCTTTCAAATCAGTCTAACTGCTATGAATAAGGTTTGTTCCGGGATTTTTTTCTTACAGCATGATTTTTGAATAGTAATTACACCTCGGAGTCTTTCTAAACTTACCTGACTATATCCAACATTACTTCCATCTATCACGCATTGCTAATATGGACAAGGTAAGAACCTATAATTGTGGGTGAAAAAGGGGTGAGCTGAAAAACATGGTGTACGTCAAATTAAACAATGATTAAGAACATACATTTTATTAATCTTTACAAACATTTCGTTAACGTTTGTTAACTCCATCAGTGTTTGACATTCATTAGAAGTAAACCTACTATGTATTTTAGAAAAAGGAGTTATAAATTGTTGGTAAATTATCTGAATCTCTCTTATTGTTACATGCATTATTACTATTAATTTTTATACACATCATTGCTAAAAGTAACCGTTTTTCATAATTGTTTTCTATCTCTAAAATTTCTGTTTCGCCATAATTAAAGAATTTTGTTTTCAATTGAGTGCATAACCAAAGCGGTACTTTTTGGTTTTAATTTCACGCCAGATTTATGTTGGGTTAGTCTATTCTTTAATGGTTGTAAAGAAGTTCCAATATAAATTTTACTGTAGTTTGTTACAAGGAATTTTGTAAATGGTATTTGTTTTTGTTCATTTGGTGTTTTTGATTTTAGTTTGGAAATAACATTGAATTTTTGTTTTGAGGTTCCAAAGTGGGTTTGATATAAATTTAAGAAGATTTTTTAGTAAAACAGATTTTTTATTAGAAAAAGGAATTGATACGTGTTTAAAATCTTTTTGAGGTTTATTAGAAATTTGGTTGTTACTATAAAAAATGATTTTGGATAATTATTGTTCTGAGTTTTTATAATATTTTTAATTTGTTTTGGCCTAAACATGGGACCAGAAATTTGTAAATATTTATCTATAATATTATGATTTATATTAATTTTAATTTTAGTGTTGTAAGTATGGTTTGAATGAAGGTTGATGTATCTTTCACTATGGGTAGGTTTCTGATACCAATTAAAGTTTAGATTAGATTCATTCCTTATACTAATGACATTTTACTGCAAACCCTAACAAAATTAATGACGTTTTAGAAGTTTTCAATAACTTTGATAACAAATTAAAATTTACAGTACAATTACAAAACCATAATAAAATACCGTTTTTAGACATACTTAATATACAGAATGGATCTAATCTAAACTTTAATTGGTACCTACCCATAGTGAAAGATGCATCAACTTTCTTTCAAACCATCCTTATAAATTAATGTAATTCATAATATTACAGATAAATGTTTACAAATGGCCCCATGTTTAGGCCAAAACAAATTAAAAATATTATAAAAACTTTTAGATAATTTTCCAACAATTTATAATTCCTTTTTCTAAAATTATTTCTAATTAATGTCAAACACTGATGAATTAACAAACGTTAATGCAATATTTGTAAAGATTAATAAAAAGTATGTTCTTAATCATTGTTTAATTTGACTTACACCATTCAAATATTAACATATATATATATATATATATATATATATATATATATATATATATATATATATATACCATGGAGAAAGTGTAAAATATGTAAATTTAAATTACAACACTTATTTAATTGATTTATCATACTTAGGTTAAGAAAAATATGTTTATTTTGCAAAAACCTTTTTTTAAATGTTTTTCCCAAAAGCTAAAATTTCCGTAAATTCACTCAACAATTCCTAGTATTTTCCATTACTTACGACAATGCTTCAACCTAAAAAAATTGGAGAAATTAATGTTCTAATAGGAATTTACGGCAAATGTGTTAGAACGTGTAAATTAAGGAAAACAGTTATTTTAAGATAAACAGAATTAGAAACAGGATCTTTTAAATACATGCTTTAATGAAAGAAGATTTAAAATACAGATCTAAGGACAGGTAACATGTAATTATATTTCTAATCAAATACTGATGAAAGCGTTTCTACAAAGTGTTTTAAAAATCTTTATACGGATTTAAAAATGAAAACGATGAAAGTAATAGTATGATGAATGATTATCAAATGTAATAAACATTAAAATAGTAATATTAAGTAAATTGTATGTGTAAGAAAGGTCATTAGGTTAAACAAAGAACAATAAAGACTTGGACGGACGACATAAACTAACATATAAGAATAAAAAAAGTTTTTCGTCTTATTACTGCCAGGTAGGTATTGCAGTCGATTGGACTGTCCTGCTTGTAGATGTTTGAGTACCGGAAGGCAATGACTCACATGAAACACTTGGGAAACTTAGGACTAGTTGGCTCTTCCTTGATCGTCACCACTGTAAAAGTAGCTGAGGGTCAGCAGGGGGCGAGTTGTGGGGACCAGAGTACTCACTATCAGGTGGCCAATAAGATGGGTAACGGGAACTGTCTTGTCGAACACCACAGGCACTAAATGCCGCTGAAGGATATCCTTGCTGCGTATATGTAGGTGTAGAACAGCTGGAATATGCAATCTGCGACTGTCCAAGCCATGAAGCATCATATCGTGAATATGGAGTTGGATAAGCTGGTGGGGTAAATATATTTCGGGCTAATGGTAATCCGTGTTGTCCCAGAGGATCACCAAAAAAGGCTTTAGCGTATGGTTGCGCAGATCGATAAGGACGTTTCATCCGCCTACGTCGACGATAATTTCCATTTTCAAACATATCTTCACATTGGGGATCCAAAGTCCAATAATTACCTTTACGTTCACCACCACCTTCCCGTGGCATTTTAACGAAACATTCATTTAATGATAAATTGTGGCGAATAGAGTTTTGCCAACCTTTTTTATTCCGTTCAAAATAAGGAAATTTGGCAGTGATATATGCATATATTTCTGAAAGCGTAGCACGCTTTGCAGGTGAAGCTTGAATTGCCATTGCAATGAGTGCTACATAAGAATATGGTGGTTTTGTTTGTGAATTTATACTAGTAGATGAAGGTTGAGGTGATTGTCTGCTGCTAGTTGCACGTGATTCATCCGTTGGTGATTCCGATACCTGTGATTGCGGTGTGCTAGTAGGACTGTACGTAGACAGGGATGATGGATTTGCTGAAACAAGAGAATTCAGTATTAATTTATAATTCATTATTGTTTATAATAGTTGCAGTTTGTTATGAGTAATAATTTGCTTCTTTTGTACAAAATTAAACTTTGAACTGGCACCAGTTCAAAATAGTCAAATAATAAATTATGCTCCTATTACAATAAGAATATGTATTAATTTTATGTAAGAATTAGCAGGGTCTTCAATATATAGTTTACACAAGATGTAAGGAAAACTTGAATAATTTTATGATACAGGTCCCTTCACAATCAAAGGTACGAAAATTTTGTAAACGTGAAACCATTTTATAATTCTAGCTAAATATTTCATTAGAGATTACGATTAGTCAAACACATTGTGTAGAGTCCAAGTGGTTCCCGACATCTCAACGCTGTCACTAACTTGACCTTGCGCATTATCTTACCGCTCGGTCACTCGCAATACAACGATATCGATACGTCTATAAATGTATTATATATTTTTCATTAGATGTTCTTACATTTTCACTGTTCATTCGTATATAAATTTTATATGAATGTCCGTATGCCGGAATTTCTTCTAATTTTGAAATTGGATTCACATAGCAAGGAATGTACCGTAAACCAAGTTCCTAAAATTGGCAACCCTAGTACATATTTGTATATTTGAATTCTATGAGAAATTCTAACCATTTTTTTATGTAGCATGTTCTACACCTAAACTTAATAGATTTTGACTCTAAAATTTAACCGATTTTGACATTTATTAGAATTTTTTACAAAAACGAAGTGTGCTACGACCAAAACAAACGGTGCAATTTGTACTTCAATCAAGGCACTCTAAGATGGCTGCTTTATTTTGTGATTTTTTTTTTGGTGTAAACTAAAAATTATTTGTAATTTGTTTAAGTTTTACATGAGCTAATGCGTCTGTCTCATAATGCTAGAATTTGTGTAAACTATTTAAACGACAGTTTGAGGACCAATTGATAGAGACGAATGGGCCTGTAAGGTGGCCAGCCCGTTCCCCAGAGTTGACGCCCCTAGATGTTTTCTTCTGGGGTCATATCAAGATAAAGTCTATTTTAATCCACCTGAAAATCTAGACGTTTTAAGAACCCGGATTATTACAACTATTAATAATATTACTATACCGTAAAAAGATAATGTACTACGGAAAATTATAGAAAAATGTGAGACCTGTATTCAAGGACAAGGTGGTGATTTTGAAAATCTTAATTATGATTAGGTTCGTTCGTTTTTTTAAAATTATTTTTATTATTAGTTATACCTATTAATCTTGTATACCTACCAACCTATGTAATAAAGCAAAATAACAAAATAAAAATTCTTAAAAAAAAATCAGAAATTGAAATACAAACTGAATCATTTGTTTTTACCTCAGGAAAATTCGTTTCTTTTGTAAAATCCAAATGAATCAAAATAGGGTAACCTTTAAACAATCTGCTCAAATTCACAGGTAATAAATAAGTTACCTGTCAAAATTCAATTGCTTTTAAAAGTCATAGCAACCTATGGTCAGAGACTTTTATTAATGTAATGGACCCAATAGGTATAACAAAAAAATAATATCCGTTGTTTGAAAATAAGAAATGAGTATATAAATGGATAGAAAATCTTAAAATCGTCATATCGAAGATATTTGTGAAAATTGTTAACTTAAATTTTTTCTTCTGCTATCCTAGAGTGCCTTGTACAAATTTTACCATTTGTTTTGATCGTACCGCACTTTCGCTTTTTTTTTAAATTCAAATAAATGTCAAAATAGATTAAACTTTAGAACTCCATAAGTCCAAATCTATCAAGTTTAAGTAAGTACATATTACATAAAAAATGTTTAGAATTTCTCGAAAAATTCAAATATGGTATGGTTCAAAATAGCAAAATTTTAATCGTTTCCGGTGTAACCGGAAGTGATCGTAATTCGTTTTTGGCTTAAAATATGCATATTACTCAACCCAATCGTCGGCCAAGTTTTCATTAAAACCGTTTTAAAATGCGAACCTGGGCTGCAGTTCCGTTGTCGCCGGTATATATATATATATATATATATATATATATATATATATATATATATATAGGGTGTCCCAATAGTATGTATTCGGTCGATAGCTCCTTATCCATTAAACTTAGAAGATATGTTTAAATACGAACGTTGTCTATTTTTATAAGCTGCATAATCTAAAAATAGTTTGGTTTCTACAGGATGTAATATAAAAGCGGTACAATATAGAACTTTTGATTTTCAAATAGAACACCCTATATATTATTTTATTTTTCGATTCTCCTTAAACTTTTACATCTTTTTTATAAGAATTAGTTACAAGCTAAATCTTACAGTTTTTGAGATATTTTCAATTGTTAAATAAAATCTGACATTTTTATGTAGTAATTCAAGTAGGCGTATCTCAGTTATTTTTAAAAATAAAAAATGAATCTTTGATATAGAATTTATTCATACGTGAGGTTACTTTAATCTATTGTCAAAATTGGATTTCAATATACAGAGTGATCACAAAAATTAATTCAATAACATAAATTTGAAAATGCTATATCTTCATTTTTTTAAATTGCACACCCTATATTCTTTTAATGCCTTGTCTTCGTCTATTAATCGGTTTTCATTTCTATTAAATATGTTCTATACCTATCTCTAATAGGTTTGTTCAATTTTTTTCGTTGATAACACTGAAGAAGAGTAAAATTAGTCGGTCAAAGCAAGCTATGAATACATAAGAAACTAAAAAACATATTAACTGAAATACAAACACTTAAAATTATAATAAATGATCAATGTGACCACCATTTTGTTGCTGGCATACATGAAGTCTTTGAATAAACGGGTGATCACAAAAATTAATTCAACAACGTAAATTTGAAAATGCTATATCTTCATTTTTTTAAATAGCACACCCTATATTTTTTAACGTCTTGTCTTCGTCTATTAGTCGGCTTTAATTCTTTTCAATTTATTTCATTGATAACACTGATGAAGAGTAACATTAGTCCGTCAAAGCAAGCTGTGGATACATAAGAAACTAAAAAATATTAACTGAAATACATAAATTGTAATTATAATAAATATTGTATAAAACCAACATTTTTAAGAGATATTTGAGATGTTTTTAAACGATTCATCGTAAAATTAAACAATTTAATCAAAAGAGCGTAAAACAAAAGATGAACGAAAACAAATGAAGAAATCAAACTTGTCAAACAGTGCTATATTTGTGTAGTATTGTATACTTACTTCCTAAATTACCAAATGAATTTTTCGAAAGAAGAACTTGTTAATATGATTTACGTCCTTGGTGAAAGGGATAAAAATTGTCTTTTAGCTCATCGAATTTATAAGCAAAAATCTCCAAATGCACCATACCCGCAAGTGCAAGATTGAAAGAGCGTTTGGGCCGGAATTATTAAGGAAAGAATTATAGGACCATATTTTTTTGAAAACACGGTCAATGGAGATTCATTGTTATACTTCTTGCGCAACGAATTTGAAAATTTTATTGAAGATTTGCCTTTACAAACCCTTAGAGAAATGTGGCTGCAATTAGATGGCGCTCCTCCGCATTTTAGCAGAAACATTAGAAATTATTTAAATATCCAGTTTCAAAACAAATGGATTGGAAGAGAAGGGTCGATCTCCTGGCCTGCAAGATCGCCTGACTTGATAAAGCTGGACTTTTTCTTTGGGGTTGGATTAAAGAAAAAGTCTTATCTAACTCCTCCAACGACTGTAGATGATATGAAGGCAAGAATTAGAGACGTCATTCAAAATATAAATGTTTCCACGTTACGAAAAGTAAATTTGTTGTTTATTCAAAGACTTCATGTTTGCCAGCAACAAAATGGCGGTCACATTGAACATTTATTATAATTTTAAGTTTGTATTTCAGTTAATATGTTTTTTAGTTTCTCATGTATTCATAGCTTGCTTTGACCGACTAATGTTACTGTTCTTCAGTGTTATCAACGAAAAAATTAAACAAACTTAAATATCTCCGAAACTATTAGAGATAGGTATAGAACATATTTAACAGAAATGAAAGCCGACTAATAGACGAAGACAAAGCATTAAAAAAATATAGGGTGTGCCATTTAAAAAAATGAAGACATAGCATTTTCAAATTTACGTTATTGAATTAATTTTTGTGATCACCGTGTATATTGAAATCCAATTTTGACAATCGATTAAAGTAAGCACATGTATGAATAAATTCTATACCAACGATTATTTTTTTATCTTTAAAAATAACTGAGATACGCCTACTTGAATTACTACATAAAAATGTCAGTTTTTAGTTAACTTTGCAAATATCTCAAAAATTGTAAGATTTAGCTGGAAGTAATTCTTATAAGGAGAATCGAAAAATAATATAATATATAGGGTGTTCTATTTAAAAATCAAAACTTTTATAACAATATGATAAGAATAGTAACTAAGACAAATGCCGATTACTTTCTAGCATGATAGACTAAGCAGTGGTTATGTTTCTTTTTATATTTTGCAAAAAAAATGTATAAAATATGAAAAATGAAGGTTTTCGTCAAATTTGAAACGAATACACTATTTGGAAAGATTTGTCGAAGGTCGCCAACCTTGCTGCTCATACTTTCGAATGTTACCTAAAACCTTGCAAATGGAAGTAGAATCGGAAAAACCTAAAGGAAAATATAAGTAACGACTGAATCATAACGAAAGATGCCAACAATTTTGTAATTGTATGCGAGAGTAACTATAGCGAAACACAATATTTTTAAACAACTTTATAATGAACTGATGAAGTTATTTTTCAATAATAAACATTTCTAGAACAACAGGTTATTCAGATCTTAGATCTATGAAGAAAACTTAACTTTCGTGCGGTATTGTAAATTTATAAGAACTGAGTTAAGAACTACTTGGACGATGTTCGACTAAATGTAAGAAGACATTTGGCCAGCAACGGAGCCCTGATATAAGTTCTTTGGATTATTTCTAGTAGAGCTACGTCCACAACAATTAATATTTTAACAATATATCTAGTGATAAAGATGAATCCAGGGAAAGCTGCTTGAAATTTTTCGCTTCTTACCTACAAGATCAATTCAACGAACTATAAACAATATAAGAAAAATAATTAATAAGTATAAACACGCATTCAGCGGTTTGTTTCAACATTTATTTATCCTTTAAAATAAAAATTTTAATTAAGAAAATATTCTTTTCAATATCAAACGCATTAACGAGGCTTTATTCTTGGATGCGCACTCCCACTTTGCATATATTTACAGAAAATTAAAAGTAATCTAGTGTAACGTTTCTAATCTCCTGAGTTGATTTAGATGTATGTGGTATCGTCATAATCCTTCAGTTACCCCCGGTAACATACGCTTTGTGACGAGTTAAAAAATCAATGGGGTTGCTGTAGTATACAAATGTAAACCACTCTAAAAAATGATCAAACCAGATTACGGTTTTTAAACATGCTTTTCTACACAGTTAAATAACAGTGTACTTATATCTATCTAACCAGTCGTTCGAGTTTTTGTAGTCAACTAGCGGCGCGCATTTCTACGCCATTCTCTTGGTGTACCAGAAAACAATTTTTCCCAGATAAAAAAAAATAGACAACCAAAAAACTCCCCGTACCCCAAACTGCGTATATATCAAATTGCATTACAATTCATTCACCCATTCCGGTGAATGAATACGGTGTATCGATCACATTCCTACCCTTTTTCAAGTAAAAAAATTGATAATGCCGAAGTCTTAACAGGCGTACGAACAATAACTCACAGTTTCATCGCAATTGGATGAATGGTTTAGAAATGGTAAGTAGGACCAACATACATGCAGAAATTTGTATTATATATATATATATATATATATATATATATATATATATATATATATATATATATATTCTGAATGTCAGCATTTATATAACCAAATAACGAAATCGGCAGCATAATGTCTAGAACGCTTATTATTTGATCTGAAACAGACATTTTACAGGTTATACGTATTGTTGTGATACAAAGTTTGAATTGAAGCTATCCCCTTAAAAAAAAATTTAAAATCCAATACCGATATTGATTATTCAATGCCAAGTACTACTAGCTGTTCCATACGGAATGTTGATTGTATGGAAGATCACCTCTGAGCTAATCGTGTCGTCCTCTTTAGATACTATTACAAATAGCTAGTACACAAACAGAAGAATATTTGACGTTACGCTTACGACGGTAATTATCTTCCTTAGAACGCAAATTGAATATTGAAGCCATACAAAAGTACACCTGCCAAAAACATTGAAAACTTACCTTGGATTCCTTTACAGGACACTTAGCCTATTTTTTTTAGTCAACAATATGAGCTATTGCAGAAACTTAGGCAGAAGGCACTCAACAGTTTTGAAACATTTTTGTTCAAAATTAACACATCTTGGGACTCAAATATTACATTTTTTGTGCAATCATTTTTATATTTCCTACAACAAACTATGACTTTGTTACGTCTAACAGAAAATATAAAATTCTCTCCGGGCATTAGTGAGATATCCATTAATATATTAAAATTAAAAATTGATTATTTGGTAAAAAACGATAAATTATGTTTTAACATTACGTCAAAATGTTAAAAATATCAATAAATGGGGTTTTAATGACATTTCGTCCATAAAATCCAGTTTATTCAACACATCAAAAGATGAAACAATAGGTAGGGAAGTACATAAGGTACATGAAGATCAAAGGTGCCGACGTCGACCTCTTAACGATAGCTGAGAGACATTCCTTGAAAATGCCCTATACACACACGTCTACAACTCGATGGTAATTACAAAGTTGTGAATTGTTATATCTGATGTAGAGCAAGACACACCCTTTTTATAAAGTGAAAATTAAAAGAAATAAAATAAGTGATTACCTCTTTTGTAATACGTTCATAATGAAAATTGTAACAACCCATTTTGAGTTGTATTAAAATATACCGTAATTTAGGTTCTTCATTCATTTAGTTGTAAATATAACCAAAATTTTATTTATTAATGATTTGTAAGCATGAGGTAGGCAACTTAATTTGCATTTTGGTGTAACTTAAGTGCATATCTTTAAATTATTTTTGTCTGTTTATATTTTCACGCAGGCGTCGTCTTCTAACTTCCAAAGCGCCCATTTTTTCACTTCCTGATGAATGATGTGTTGTTTAGGAAGCAATTTTTGGGCTTCCACCTAAATTTTGTGAAAAGTGCCATTGATTTAATGGTAAGATATATTTTAACGCATTATACTAAAAATTAAAACATTTGCTCTTTGCAGGCGCTTTCTTTTTTTTCTTTTACACTTTTAATTTTACCGCTTTTGATTGCACAATTAATTCTACTGTTACGTACGCTTTCATTTTATGATGGCGTTTTGCTTTTAATGCAGATCTGAATGTGGATTCCATTATTTATTTTGAACCTTCAAAAGAATGCAATAAATATTGGTTTATTCAATTTCAAGACGACAAATTTATAAGAAGGAAAATTCCATTTTTGGGTGTGGTTTACAACGTAAAGTATTATTTCGAGATATTGCGCAATATTGGTGCAAAGATGACATCACCTTGGTTGACATTTCCGTAATCGTTTAGATACCAGAGGTTGTTAAAAAGTTTGTGTACAAAATCTTACGAACAGGTATTTATATTTATAACAATTAATTAGTAATTTAATGCTATAACTAGTTTTAAGATATATTTCATATAACCCTATCATTTTAACTGTTAATAAACATAGTTTGTATATATTTTATTTTTTTTACATTTTGATAAAATTTTTATTGTAAACCTCGGTTTAGTTATTCCGAGCATAATTACAAAAATAACTTGGCGTCCGAGATCATTTTTATTAGTGTCACATTTCATTTTTATTATTTATGTTAAGTGAAAATAACATAGCATAGATTTGTGGTAATTAAGCAAATCAAAGGATTGAACCACCCTACGTTAATCAACCGACTGAGTCAAAGGCATTATTTGTGGTGAACGGGTTGTATCTCGAGTTAGTTTAACGATCTGTTTTAGAGAACATTTTTACACTTATTTTTTTATTATATTATTAAAACACTGTTTACACCTTTTATACGATTACCATTGCACCACTTATTTATAAAATAGGCAACACTATCAAGGTAGCAATAATGATTTAGTTTTACACTGGGTTTTAATGCTTTTAAATATTCCCTTAAAATTAAATTATGCATATATGACGTTAATTTGAGTACATTTTAAGGGAATATTTGAAAGTATTATAAGTATATGTAAAGCAGCTACTGTTATATTTTGGCCGTTTTATCATTTCCTCAGGACCACTTGTTTATAGTATGTTCTTCAATTGTTTGCAAAATTTGTTACAGGCGTAAGACTTGAACATCAGCCCGTACAGGCAAAGTGCATGTACCGACTTAGCTCAGTGGTAGGGTTGTGGTTCTTACTTAAACAGCTCAAAGGGCGCTGCAACTTCATAAAATCCAAAATCGAAGGCACCAATTATTTATAAACTTCTAAAATAATGACACCATGTACTAGATTTAATTGTTAGCATAAGTCCGAAATACAAACCATTCACTCGAAAATACAAATCTCTACTTGACTTCTTAATAATAATACTCTTTGTCACTTTTAATTAAATGCACAATACAAGTATATAACAAGTACATTTATTATTAAATTTCCAAAATTTGTTAGACATCAGTTGTTTAGAAGGGACCCACGTCGAAATTTTACTTGTCATGGCTTTAACTCAACTTAAATTATCCACCTACTTTTAAGAATCTTAAAAATCTTAACTTTAGTGAATAACAAAGGGTTGTCATGGCCGCGTCTGTATTAATTTGTACACGACGTTTTTCTGGTATCTTCAACTATGTTATCTAACTAATCCCCAGATACACTAAAACTAGAGGCCGAATGTTTCCCCGTTAATGAAGTACTCTTCTACAAGATCTTCCCAAAAGGAAAAATAAAAAAAAACAACATTTCCACGAGAAAGTGAGCTTCCAAAAAATACCACACACTAGCTAACCAGGTCAAGCCTTCACTATACTGTATTTATAAAGAAGTCCCTTTTTTGTCCCGTTTCTGACGTTTCATTGTTTAAAAGGAATAAATCAACGTCTAGAAAGTACGAAAAAGATAGCGGACCTTCAGATAAGGCGCAATAGGATGACATCACAAGTTCTACAATTTTCGAGACATTTCTAACACTTTTGTCGACTTAAAAAGCGCGCGATCCTGCTTATGAGGCAGTATTAAGTACCAAGTGTAACGCGAAAACACGGTGTCTTGTACATGTGGATAATAAATATACCGGTGCGTCTAAGTAAATATAGTGTAAATAGTCGGTTAGTTAAGATTAAGCGATAATACATAACTATTTTTAAATAAGTAATCGTTATAGTGTAGTGTGTATTTAGGATGGTAGAAAATCAGAAAAAATGTCAAAAATAAAATACACATTTAATGGAGATTTGGAAAGTAAACGTCCATTTATTACAGAAATACAACCTCAGATAGTGATGTAAAGCCCTTAACATGTTGTGCACGGTTTTCACTTGCACATAGTGGAATGGCGGATATTGTTCTCAACACACATCGACGCTTAAAAAAGCAGATATTGCTGCTTCTAGTAGTAGCAAAGTGTCGTCTTTTTTCGTAGGACATATTTGGAAAACAAAAGCTAGTTGCGATTGAATATACTTTCATACGACAACGTGATCCATAATCAGTCCTTTCGTATGGATTGCACTAGTAAGCTAATACAAAGTTGCTTTCAACAAAAATTTGTATGTACTAGAATAAAATCTGTAACATTTTACAAAAAGAATCATTAAGCTCCATACAAAATGATCTTGGAACGGTCAATTTTGTAACAATTTACAATAATCGTTCAAATCACGGGAGCGTAAAAATGTGTCCTATACTCGTAACATATTTTATGAAAGATAAGAACATTCAAGTAAATTTTTTGGAAGTTCAGGATCTTCCAGGTGAAACTTCAGACATTATATCCGAATATATTATTAAAACGGTAGACAAATGCGAATTGCAATGTGCGCTGACAACATCAATTGTAATTTTGGAGGAGCAGCAAGACATGGCCAAAATAACGTGTTTCATAAAGTGCAGTAGTTACTTAAAAACCTTTAGTTCGGGTGAACTGTGCGGCTAATATCCTTTATATACCTTCGTATTCAAACATCAGTAGACTGCTTGCCCATTGGCATCGAAACCATTGTTGTGAAAATCTGTGGCTACCTTAACCCTGTTTGAGTTGAGCAATTAAAATAATGTGCGTTTGTTAATGCTGAATACCAAAAACTGTTGAGATACAGCAAAACCAGATGGCTAGCGTTGTTACTTTCGAAAGAAAGAATATTTAAAATGTTCAAACCGTCACAGAGCTACTTTCGCTCTCAAGAAAAACGTCCTACATTGATTCTTAGTACGAGAGCAGCTTGAAAAGTCAGTGACTTTTTGAATTTCCCGCGCAGTAATTTTAAATGCAACACTGCTCCCGTCAGCTGCCATCCATTAATACACTACTGTCAAATGTTGAGCAAGCTGCGTCATTTAGTTTATGCTTGACGACCATTGAAAGCAGACAACCTAGTAAATTTTAACGATATTGATTTGAAGCAGGAAAGGCCGCATGTGGCGAAGAAAAAAGTGCTGTTCCATCAAGACAATGCACGAGTGCACACGTATGTAGACACCATGGCAAAAATCCATAAATTGGGCTACGAACTGATACCCCATCCAGCATATTCTCCAGATTTAACCACGTGCGACTATTTCCTGTTTCCAAATCTGACGAAATGGCTAGGCGTTAAGAGGTTTGTCTCGAATGAAGAGGTCGTCACTGAAACAACCGCCTATTTTAAGGGCCTCAAGAAAACCTATTATTTTGAAATTGTAAAAACGCTGAACTAAATGTAGAGAGCTAAAAGGACACTATGTTAAGAAATAAAATTTTTTTTTGCCGAAAAAATTCTTTTATATCCAAAAAGTCATTGACTTATCAAACTGTCCTCATAGCTTTAAAAAAATTTTTTTGAAGTTTGGCTATGGTTTTCATCACTCACAAGCTTCTACATTTCACAAATGTGTGCTGCAAGTGGAATCTGAAAAATCTTCAATAGTAGAAGTACACATGATTGTATCAAATTTAAAGCAACAATTAATAGAACGAAAAAATGAAGTTTGCTAGTAGCTTTGGTAAATGAAGAAGAACTAGCCGTAACTCAAGTTAAAATGTCAGCGACCACGTTTTATACTACTTGTACAGCCTATTTGGATAAATAGGCGCAACGCTTTGATGATTCGCAAGCGTTTCGTTGAGTACTGCTAAAAAAGAACCTCTGTGGTCAGATGTTGGAAACACATTAATTGTTTTTTTAAAAAGAACACTGATATTCATATACATGGTTCGGAACTTTTTGATGAATTTATGTGTATTAAAAAATATACAACCATTCACAAAAATAAAAGAGTGGAAAGAAGTGTCTGTTTCTATTAACAAACGAGATTTTTAACCACTTCAAGAGTAAAGATATACCACATATCAACATATTAAACATTGTTGAAATATGCATTTGTTTACGGGGAGCCAACGCCGGCACGGAAAGTATGTTTCTGATATGAATAAAATTTGAACCAGCGAAAAAACTAGCCTTACTGTAGAGACTTTTTTATGAGAAAACATAATTTTGAAATAAATTGCTTTGCATTTTTTAAGTATCTTCAAGATCGTCCAGATATTTTACGATTCAATGAAAAAATATACAAATTAACTATGCACTTTTAAAAACCGAAGTAAAATACAGAATTAAATAGATTATTTTTATTTGTTTTTTAACACTATTGCATTATGGCATGAGGCGCCTAAAAACTTACACACTCACTACTTTCAATATGACTTGCTTGCTTCAAATCTAAATCTTAACTAATTCCTCTGTCCCCAATGGAATAAAATATCAAAACATACAAAGGTTGTAAAAAACCGCTATTTGTAAGGGGAGCTTTAGAAAAATCAAAATTTCGTGCTAAACTATACGAGATTGGATGTTTATATATTATTTTTCTGAATAGAAAAGTGCATTAATGTGGTGGAAGGAAATGACGCTGTTATAATCATGAGTTTTTAAAACAGTCGCATATAGTGAGCGAGACAAAACGGTCAAAAGAGGAGTCGCATAAAATAGGCGATTCGAGTTTGCTAGTTATCGGTCCGCTGCAATAAGTGACATTGTATAGTCACGCAGCCCGATAAAGAGTGAAAATTACAAATAAGAATTGATTAACGGTGATAGGAAAGAAGTAGATACCTTCCTTATTAAAATAATAAAAAGTGCAAAAATGGCAATTTGGATGTAATAGAAAGATTGCGTAATAGTTTACAATAGCGTTTTAAGTGCTCATTGAAAGTGCTCCAAGTTGATGGTTTAATAGCGAGTGATAAATGTACAAACTCGACCCAATCGGTATATAAAGTGTAATAACTAAAACACATTGGGTTCGCTTGCAGTTTGTTGCGCACGCCGTTTGTGATTAAATTTGAACAATTAAGTAAAAACTGTATAATGAAAATATATCGAACAATTATTTACTATAATCATTAATTGATCAAAGAAAATTGGAAGCGTATTCAACTACATACTACACAAAGGTCTAAGGAAAGATAAGGACAACAATCGAGAAACGGTGCCCGAATGCCGGCCAAGTGACCTGAAGAGCAATTTATAACCTACCTGCGGCCCCTTTAGCGGAAAAATGAACGCAAGCATGACATCATCAGTTTGTCAACGAAAATAAGTAAGAACCTTTTTTGTTTGTGTTAATAAATAAAACTTTTTTGTGTTTGATTTTCTCGAAACTTTATATTTGATTACCACAATTAAACGAAAACAATCGTTTAATTCTGATAAGGATTTGATTTGTTACATGTTAGTTTTAAGAAGGTTATCTTATATTATAGGTTTGATAAAAATTAACTAGTAAGTGATATCTTTATAAATTGAACCCATTCAGTTTTAATAAAACGTAATAAAAAATAATCATGGCAGGTAATAAATTTTCTTCAATAACGTTGATATTATAAAAAAAGTTTAGAAGAACTCAAATCTTGTTCTTTGGAGCGGGATAAACAAACAAAAGTAGCATCTAAGGGTGCTACTTCCGTTGCATATTACATCGCGCGATGAAATTGTCTATTACTTATTCATACAATTTGTAAAACCCAAAACAAAGATAACTCACTTGAAAGTAAATTTTGTTGCATCAGATTCTGGCTTTCCTCGCAACCTATCAACTATAATCGATTCTTCTGCAAAATGCAGCCTAGAATTTCACTAATTAATTTCAATATAACCGGTGCTATTTGGAACAAAATCTGTGGATAACTTCACCAGGGTAATTCAACAGTAATATTTGGTTGTTCAATTGAAACGCATCTTTGGTCAAATTAGCCAGTTGACGTTTTGTAACGTATGTAATGTTTGAAAGTGTCACATAAATTAGCTGTTTTATTTCTGTTTCATAGTCATTTTAAATATTGCGACTTTGAAAAGACATTTGTTATAAAAAAATCCGTCCATGTTTGATCAACGTGCGGTCATTCAATTTTTGTGTGCTGAGTGTTTGTAACCGACGCAAATCTATTTCCGATTACAAGAACCAGTTTATGAAGAAGCATCTTTTGAGTATCCACCTGTAAAGGAATGGCGCCGCAAATTTAGAAATGGTAAAGAGGAACAAAAGACGCCAATCTAGCGGGTGTAGACGGTTTGAATAGAGAAAATCGTCGAATTTCAATCGGAGCGATATCACAAAATATTGATATGAGTGTAGGATCCGTACAGAAACTGGGACTGTCTCTGCAATACCTTACGGAGTACAACGAAAATGGTAATAACTTCCTTTTATCAATAGTTACAGGTGACGAAACTTGGTTCGAATCATCCAGTAAGTTGTCATCGATGCAATGGAAATATTCAAAGTCACCACCACAAAAAAAGTTTAAGGCACAACCTTCCGCAGACAAGATGCTGCCAACATTTTTTCAAAGGACCATTGCTGGTAGAATTTTTTTTTAATTTTATTTCCCAGTTCAACAGTAATTTACAATGTTATTCATGGCATTGTTAGGAATAGTAAGAAAAGAAGTAGTAATATAAGTTATAATTTATGGGAATTGATAGTTCCCTTACAAATTAGATTAACTGTTGTTTGCAGGCTAATCACTTGCGGTAGTTTCCGTTTTAGTCTTTGATGAGTACTTTGTCTGCATATGTTATAGTGAACAGCACCGTCGGATTTATGAATGGTCTTAAAGAGCTTTTTGGCACGCGCACTGATGTAGTTTAGAATTGTAGATGTGTTTATTCGTAGTGTAGCTGTTCGTTGCGAATGAACCATGGGGCGTTCACTGCGATGTGCTAAGATTTTATCTTGGAGTCCTTTTATTTTTTCAAACTTAGTCTTCGCTGTGTTGCTCCATATTAGCGATGCGTAAAGTACTAGTGGTCGAATTAGCGATTTCTACATCATGATGACGCATTCTGGCTTAAGCAATGATTTTATATTAATGAGGGGATACAACTGTGCCAACCTCGCATATCCTTGGTTTAACTTGTGGTTTACACGGAGTTTCCATGTGAGCAAGGTATCGAGTAGCACCCGCAGGTATTTTATGGCAGCGTCAGCCGGATTCCAAGGAACGATGTTTTCTATTACTATTTTGAGAGGATTTGTGATTCTTCTTAAGGAGAATATTTTTCTTTGGAATTTGCTAGAGTTAATTTGGATATTCCATCTGGTGTACCATGAGTATATTCGATGTATTGCTATCTGCAGTTTCTCTATGGCGTGGGTGAGATTGGTGTGTTGAACCAGGATGTCTGTAAATATATTGAATAGCACCCGTCCCAGCACACTTCCTTGCGGTACACCTCGGAGATGGTCCTTGTTTCGGATATTTGTTTTCAAATCCCTCATCTATTTTTTCGAAAATTCGTTGTAGTTGATGTTGTGTTGAATATGATTTTCTGACACCAAACTGGAATGGTGGCAGTACATTGAGTGGCGTTAGTTCATTCATTAACTGACAGTGGATGATCTTTAGGACTTTTGAGAATGTGGTCAACAAGTCTATTGGCCTGTAACTGTTTATCAGTTTTTATCTTTACTCGGTTTGGGAAATACCAGAATGTGGGCGTGCTTCCATGTTTTTGGGAAGTATCCTTGTTGGAGACATGCGTTATAAACGGTGGTGAGGTATGCTAGGGCTTTATTAGTGTGGTGAGTTAATACTAAGTTAGTTATGAGGACATGTCCGGGGGATTTTGTCTTTGGGGGTTGTAGGGGTTATCGGTTCAGATATCACTGTCTGGTTAGTTTCAATGTGGTTCATTATGTATGCTGCTTCATGTGCAGCATAGGTATATTTTGGAGTGAAAACTTTAAAGAACACATAGTGAATACTAGTGCAAATCTACACGACGCTCGGATTAAGCTTCATTAAGCAATAAGACGGAAACGTCCAGGATTACTTTCCAATGGTGTCATTTTACTTCACGACAACGCGTGGCTCCTGTCTCAAACGTAGTGAAAGAAAATTTGAAAAGCAAAAAATGGAGGGTTTTATAACATCCATCCTACTTGCGATTTTTACGAGAGTGTTACAAGCAAATTATAAATCGGTTAGTGAAGCAGTGGGATATAACTTGATTATAGAGGTGATTATTTGTAAATTTATTTACGAATATATTATTTATACACCGAATATGAGTTTCAATTGAACAACCCTAGTTTAATTTAAATTAATAAAGAGAGTATGTATCATAGGATATACCGGGTAAATGTTTAACCCCCACGTAATCAATTTTAAATTTCGCGATGTTTTTTCTAGGTTGGTAGTTGCTAGCAGGTCGAAAATAAAAAATTACTAAATCGTTATATTTAGTTTTATAACCTCATGTTTGCGTTACTTCTGTTTGCGGTCTTTTCGAATTTCGTCTACATTGAATGAACATTTAAAAACGTTATTTTCAGAGCTCGCGTTACAAAGCTATTGTGATGTAAGTTAGCATTTTTTAAAGTGAACTGTCATTTATCTTCATTTGAATTCGTATAGTGATAACGGGGGTCTATTAATGATTGAAGCTGACGTCATGTAGAAAATTTTTGTTAGGTTGGTACCACTACACTTCGTTTCGGTCGCAACGATTGTCATTAGCGTCCCATGGGGTAATTATAAACATTGTTTGTTAAAATTAAATAGAATACTTTTAGAAATGTTTAATTGCCAATATTTGCTAATTGCAATTATTTAACAAAATAAATTTTAAAATTATTGTTATGACAAAAATACAAACATTCCTCATTAAATTAATATAATTACAAAAAATGTTGACCCTGATGCTGTAAACATAAATTAATTCTCCGCTTCATGTTTTCAAAAACGTGCTGAAGTTGTGTAATAGCCTGAATCTCGTGTTCAACTGCTTCCATTAACTCTAAATTATGCAATCTATTTCTATAAATATTGTCTTTAATCTTTCCAAACAAAAACTAATCTGGAGTTTAAATGAAAATAACTGATTGTGAGTATAACGAAAAATTAATACAGGAATGAAGAATGAAAGATTATAATAAAAGCTAATGAAAAACAGGCACGTGCGACTATGGCAAAAAAGGTAGAAACCGATTGATTTTACAATATAATTCTCAGTGTTGTAAATACTAAGCAAAGAAATTTCCTAGATTTGACATGACGTCAGCTTCAATCATTACTTTACAACAATGGTGTTCTTATCAGAACAAGATTTTAATTTAATTATTTTAATGGCACATTTCTGCAATGGCACTCGAAACCCTGATGGAATTTGAGAAGCTATTCGTTGCAGTCCTGCATTAAGCAGTTTTCAGAGGCTTTTCCGGATGTTAATATCGAATATAATGTATTTAAAAAAATAAGTCACGTCTCATTACACGGTATGAAAACAAGCACTCACTGTATTTGCAAATCCAAGTCAACAATCAGGCCGACTGTTTTAATCCAAGAAGTTGTTAATGACATTCAACAAGGAATGCAACAAGGTCCTAAAAAATCTATTCCACAACTATCCGGACAAACAGGTACGATTAAATCTACTGCGTTTGTGTAATATGAACATAATTTTTTTTACGGGTTTGTCCATTGGTTCTTGCCACAAAGCTTTAAAAAAGACGTTACATATACATACATACAAAATTTCTACTGTACAAAAATAACATATGCACCCGACTGTAATCTTCGAGTGCAATATCGTCAATGGTTCAACAAATGTTGGTACAACAATAATTTATTGTTATTTTACAAAAGGTGCTCAAAATGACCACCATTGTATTTAGAAAATCAAGAATTAGAATGTATTATTTATTGTTATTTTACAAAAGGTGTTCAAAATGACCACCATTCATTTCTAGGCACAAATTATATTAATTCGTCGCTTCATATTTTCAAACACATTAAAGTTCAATTGGAGTTATATTGTTTATTTCTTGTTGTTCCTTTCAATTCTTCCAGAGTATGTAGTCGATTTTTAAATATATTAGTTTTAATTCGTCCAAAGAGAAAAAAAATCTAAGGGCGTGTGGTCAAGGCTTCTTGGAGGCCACAAACCTGTACTAATTATTCGGCTTTATAATTGTTCCAGATACCTAATCGTTTCATTAGCGGTTTGTGCAGTTGCTCCATTATGCTGGAAAAAACCTAGTTGTTGCTCATCGTCATGTAAATTTTCTTCAATAGCTTGACGCATATCACGATATCATTCTCCATTTACGGTTTCATAAAAGAAAATAGGCCGAATTGTCCTTGTTCTTGACATAGCCACCCAAACGCCAACTTTTTGGGGATGTATAGGTGTTTCGAAGTAAATGAGAGGATTTTCTGCTGCCCAACTTCTGCAATTTTGGCTGTTCACGTAAGCCGATAAATGTATCCATGCTTCGTCTGAATAAAATGTTAAGTTTAACAAATTATTATTGTTTAAACGTTCGTTAAATCATTGACAATATTGCACTCGAAGATTGTTGTACAGAAGAAATTTTGTAAGGATGCACATGTAACGTTTTTTTAAAGCTTTGTGGCAAGTAGCAATGGACTAACCTGTAAAAAAAATTATGTTCATATTTCTGGTTACATATACGCAGTAGATTTTGAGCGGATAGTTGTGGAATAAATTTTGTAGGACATTGTTGCATTCTTTGTTAAATGTCATTAACAACTTCTTCGGTTACAACAGTCGGCCTGCCCATTGACTTGCATTTGCAAATGCAGTGCTTGTTTTCATACCGTGTAATAAAACGTAACGCATGTTCTTTAAATACAGCATATTCGATATTATTATATCGGGAAAAGCCTCTGAAAACTGCTGAATGCAGACTGCACCGATTAGCTCCAAGTTCCATCGGGGTTTCGGTACCACTGCGGAAATGTCCCATTAAAATAAAGGCATCTTGTTCTGATGAGAACACCATTGTTAAGATAAATGACAATTCACCTTAAAAAATGCTACCTTACATCACAATGGCTTCGTAACGTTAAGAGCTCTTAAAATAACTTTTTTAAATGTAGAGGAAATTTGAAACGACAGCAAACAGAAGGAACGCAAATATGAGGTTATAAAACTAAATATTACGATTTAGGGCCGGTTTTACAAATCAAGTATAAACTCCGGAATAGTTATTCTTCGTACAATATATTCCTAGAGTTATTCTCGATCTAACAGAGATCGCGTTTTACAATGCGCCGGTAAGAAAGGTATAATTACTTACTCCGACAATAATTTGGGTGGTAGTTCTGCTACAACGCATTTAAGCTCATTTGCACGCTAACCCTTTGGGGAGAAAGTTAAAATTGTTTCACGTGTTTGGAGGTAGCGTACATTGAAACGTAGAAATGGATATGAATGACCTAAATTAGTTTTTAGGATGCAAGAAAACATACTGTGCTTCGAATGCTTCAAAAGAGGCCGAATGGCGTAAAATGGGAATCAAATTCAATGCTGTTTGCGGCACAAACAGGATAGCAAAAATGCTTAGAAGCAAGTGGGATTCGCTAATGAAGACTACCAAAAAGGAATATGCCGAAGCATAGATGCGAATGTACAATACTGTGGAGGGCCATGTTCTGACATTAAATTAAAGGGTATTGGGAGCAGGATATTGGCAATTATGGGCATTGCAGCGAAAGGATTATGGCACAGGAAGTAACTATTTTAATATTTCTTATGATGGTTCTTCTAATATATGTAAATTTGTTTATAGCTTATGAAACATATGGAGACGACATAACAGCAGCCACTACACAGAATGATACTGGTGAATTGGTAAAATATTAGTATATTTTTTGTTGTGCAGATTTTAATATTTATTCTAATTATTCCAGGCAAACTTACAAACCGTTGCAAATAACAATATAGTAGCTGATATTTCAGTTAATAGTGAATATATCGGAAGTTGAAGATATGGCAAGATCGTTTTGCTTGTGTCATATTTTTATTTTAATTCCCTTTTTATGGTGTAGTTAAATAGCAGCCACTAGCTAGAATTTTTAATATTTATTCTGATTGTTCCAGGCAAACCTACAAACTCTTGTACACGAAGATGCAGTAACGAATGGTTGAGTTATTATTAAAGATATTGAAATTATAGATATGGTAAGATCATTTTGTTTGTATCATATTTTAATTTTAATGCCCTTTTTATGGTGTAGTCAAGCCAAAAGTGGGATTCTTGGAACCCAACACTGTTGCGACAAGCAAAACATCCAGCGTTACAAATAGGCCCCGGTACATCACAAACAGAAAAACAAACTGATGTTCTCGCCTCCTCAGCAGTTGCAACACCCCTCGCAACACCCAGTAGCATTTGAAGGCGTTGTTGTTATAATTAAGTTATTACACTATAAATACTACTTCCAGATAAAAAATCCCGTAAGCGACCAAAGAGACGAGTAGCCAAAACATCTCCACTACACAACAATATGTATAATGATTTCTTAAAGAAGCAGCAAGAATGTTTGGATTTTCAGAAAGCATTAATGGAGGAAGATTCCAAAAAAAAGGAGAAGCGAGAAGCAGAGCTTCATTCATTAAAAATAAAAATAATGTTAGAAGAACATAATCTTAAAATGGAAATATTAGAAGTAGAATTAAAAAATGAAACAAAGTAAAAGTTACATGTGTTTTAATTTTTATAATTATTTCTAACAAATTCGCAAAATGGTTTTTTATAGTTTGACCGCATTCTATTATGTACATTCAAATTTATATTATGTTGCAATGGTTGCCAATTAGCAATACCATTTTCAATTCCTAGTTCAATTGGTGGATTTCCATCATTTTCTTCAATGCAAATATTATGCAGAACCGCTGTTGCAACAATAATTGTTGTTGGATAGTTCCCAACACACGCGCATCCCTAAAAAAATGAGGAATCTACGTTTCCACAAGCCATAAGATCTTTTCACACAATTTCTGGTTCTTATGTGTATAAATTTTCAGCAGCAGTGTTTGGATTAGGTAATGGTGTAAGTAAATAATTATTGTTACCATTACCACTGTCGCCCACAATAACACAATTTGGGAAATTGTTATTCTCAAATCTTCCGGTTATATTGCTGTTGTTAAAAAGTGTTTGGCGTGAATCGCAAATTGTCTGCACATTCCATGAAAAGTGTCCCCCTCTGTTTCTAAACAGTTCAGCCTCATCTCCGCCAGGGCTTTGAATCCTAATATGAGTATAGTATATAGCTCCAATCACGTAGGGAAATCTGGCAATCTGGTAAAACAGTTTTTTGGATTCTTGTGTAGCAGCTTCAGTCTCAGGAAATGCGATAAATCTACCATGCAACCGCGCAATAGCTTCTGAAACCTGCCGTACTATCTTACAAGCTGATGAATCTCCCACAAAATCTCCATGTTACCAGTAGCATAAAATCTTAAGGCAAGGAGTAGTTTAATTGCAGGTGAAATTGCTTGGTTGCGTTCTGTAGGGGACTTAATTGAATTTCTAATTAAATTCGATAGCATTTCACAAGTTCTTTTTGCGAAACCGAGTGAAGAAATCCACATCATTTTCAAATAAAATGAAAAAACTGTCCGCACAGCAAACTGCCCGCAAGATTCTTTATTTTCTCAAAAAGTTTGGTTATGTTTTCCCTAAAACTGTTACGCGGCCGACCAATGGGAGTTAAGAATATCTTATTCCGTAGTACATCTGCCGCAGATCCGATGGGTACGCTATCCCAAGCGTTATACTGGGAATAACGTTATTCGGTGATTGTAAAGCACAACTTTCGAATATTATTCCACGTGTGACGTATTCTTTGTATATAAATAATTGATTTGTAAAACCGACCCTTAAGGGCCGGTTCTACAATATAAGTATAAAGTTCGGAATAGTTAATCTCTCCGAACAATTCATACCTTTAGTTATTTGGAGTATAACTCTGATTAGGTTCTACAATGTTTGCATAATAAAAGAATAATTATTCTGAGAATAACGTCTTGGTAGCTCTGGTGTACATATTTTAGTTCATTTTAACTGGACGATGTAAGTGCGGGAAACGCAATAAGCTTTATATCTTTTGTGCTTGGGCAATTGCGTCGTGTTTATAAATTGTTTTATCAAGCGTTATTAATCAACATTTTGAGATGGAGAAGAAAAGGTGCACTAATTTTTCAAGCGTTGGTGGGTTTAGTAAAGTTAAGTAAAGGAGTTGTGGGTTAGTTAACTTTGATAAAGTACCAAAGAATTTTGTAATTTAAACAATATTTCAGAATGTATCAAAACTGACAACGTCAAGTAGCCGCAAAGAAGCAGGGTGGCGACAAATTGAAAACAAATTTAATGCAGTTTGTGGCACCGGAAGAACAGCAAAAATGTTGCGAGGCAAATGGGATTTCCTAAAAAAATGTATTAAGAAGGAGTATGCTAAACAGAAGCAAATGTTATATAAAACAGGTGATGGGCCATCTGTAGAAATTAAATTAAGCAGTGTTGGTAACCTAGTATTGGCTATAATTGGTGTAGGGGCAACAGGAACAGTGTCTCGATATGATTGCCGTTTTGGTATTGAACATTTGTTTTTATTTTATGAATAATTTCATAGTAGTATAACTATCTTTGTTTGTTTTTTTTTTAATTGATGCAGATTTTAATAGTTAATTTTTGTAATTATTGTTTTTCACTAAAGTTGAAGAAATACCAAACACCGAATCTGAAGCGGCAATCAATACTATAATTCCTATAGAAGTGGTATGCACTAATAATTAGGTTGCTTAATACACAATATATACATCACTTTAATAATTACAACCTGACAACAGCTACGGCAACCCATAAGTAAAGCTCTGCAAGTTCCAAGTTAAAACATACCAAAAATGTGAAATAAATGTATGTTCCAGGTAGTGAGGTGTGTCAGGAGCAGAAGAAGTGCCTGTGGATAACACACCAAAAAACAATAAAACTCCATGTACCTAATAATTTTCTTTTGAGTGCATTTGAAATAACACTAGTTTATCGTAACTTTTTTAGGTTGTGTTACCAAAATATCAAACAGTAAAAGGTTTAATAAAGTCGAGTCCACAGCAGCAAGACTACAAAAACAACGCTATGGTATATAAGAGGTACCAGCTCAAAAAAATTAAGTTTATTGAATTTCAAATGACGTTGTTGAAGGAAGAGGCAGAAAGAAAAGCACGATTTCTGACTGGAAAACATAATTTAGAAATACAAATATTGGAGGCAAAGTTAGCAAACAAAGCAAATTTTGAACAAAATCTTATTTATTGTTTTCTATGTTTTACTTCCTTACAACACATTACTAAAATGATTATCTCTTAATGAAGTACGCATTCTATTATTTTCAATGCCTACTCTCTGATTTTGTACATCATGTAAGACATCTTGCACTTCAATTTCATTCGGTAGCTCACTCTCGTGTTCTTGTAATGCAATATAGTGAAGAATAGCGGTTGCAACAATAATTGCTTGTGAATGTTCCAGAGACACACGCATACCCATAGAAAGAATGGGAAATCTTCGATTTCACACACCGTGTAATCGTTCCGCACACTTTCGTGAAGATTCGTTAAACAGATTTTCAGCAGGTGTGTTTAGTTTGGTCCAAAGGTGTAATTAAATAACTTGTATTGGCGTATCCACTATCTCCCAAAATTATCGAAGTTCCAAATTCGTTATTTTGTAGTATTCCTTTTATCCTGCTATTATTAAAAATGGTTTGATCATGCGATGACCCCGGCCACCGTGCAACAATGTTTGTTATTCATAATTTTACATCACAAATTGTTTAGACGTTCCATGAAAAATATCCCTTTCGGTTTCGATATCTTTCTGCCTCAACTCCACCTGGAGAGTTAATTCGAACGTGGGTGCAATCAATCGCACCAATAACATGTAGAAATCTTGCAATGCTATAAAAATTTTCTTTTACAGTTTGTTTTTCTGCATGTGTTTCAGGAAATTTAATGTATCTGGGGCGCAAAGATGCAATCGTCTCAGTTACTTGAGTTATAATGTTGCATGGAGACGTTTTGCTTACTCCTGAGTAATCTCCAGTTGCAATTAACATACTGCCTGTGGCATAAAATCGTAAGGCTAAAAATAATTTCGTTGCCGAAGCTATTGCATTGTTACGAACTGTTGCAGATGTAATGTGATGTTCAATTGTACTGCACAGCATCACAAAAGTTTGCTTTTGTATCCGAAAACGTTTGAAAAACTCAAAACCATCATATTCTTCAAGATACTTGGTAATGTAAAAAATTCTATACGTTCAACTTTACAATTAACCAGACGTTTATGAACTTAACCGATTTTTAAGAACTTTTGGATTTCGACAAATTCGTCTTCATCCGTATCAAATATTCAAATATAGTGGGTCCATTTTTTTAAATACTTGAAAAAAGCGCGAATAATAAAAATAATAGGTTATGTTCACAAAGACAGCTGATAGGTACATAAAAACATCGTCGGCGAATGGCCAATAGAAAGCAAGAATAACTTCATCACAAGTATATCTATCCAAGTTGAGAGGGATAAAATATCTTACAGTTTATACCAAGAATAGAATTATTCGGCAATTGTAAAACGCAACTTTTGAATGTTAATCTCAGTATAGCTTATTCATGGTATATGTACAGGGTGTGGCGCGAAGAGTTTTGATTAAAAGTAATGGCGGATACAGTTATGTTAAAAATCTGAACCTACGAAGCTGTAGGTTTTCGATGACGCTGAGTTCAAATATAATATTGTCCTGAATGTGACACTTCCGGTTATACCGGAAGTAGACGTCAACTTTGTTATTTTAAATGGAACCTAATATTTTTTATTTTATTTTCGAATTCTACATGAAATTCTAGATAAAATTTGTTCACAACGTCCTATACCAAAAATGAAGTATTTTCGAGATATTTCGATTTTTTTAAAAATTTTGAAAAAATCCTAGTCCACATTGAATAACGATATCTCCTTTAATAACGAAGGTAGTGTCGTGAAATTGTAACCAATAAACAACAAGCGCTTGCCCGTTAACTCTATATATCCATCTCATTGATATTTCATACAGGGTGTTTTAAACTTAACCGCCAACATGCACAATTTAAATCATTTATAAGTTGCTTACTTTAAATAGAACACCCTGTATTTTATTACATTTTCCGCTGTATTTTTTTAAGCCAATTCGTTTGGTATCAGTATTCCCTATACCTAAATCCAACCACTTTTGAGATATTTCATTATCTTAATTAAAACAACAACACTTAATTATTTCAACATTAGTAAAGGGTAGGCCATGATTTCCATTATTTAGGTGATATTTTGTTATTTTTTCATAAGTTATTAATTCTGAACAGTAACCAATAGCCTGAAAGGATTATTAATTGTGGATATCATCAAAAACGTTGACTAGGTATTTTGTATTAATTTAATTAGATAACTTACAAACAAAAATAACTAAATGTAATATTAAACAAATAAAGTTTTATAATAAGTGTTCAAAATTAGCACCATCTACTTCTAAACATTTATGAATCCTTTTCATTAAGTTATGTCTTGTAATTCTGGAAATATAGACGGGTGTTAAAGAATTAAAAGCAAGTAAGACTCTCTATGTCATATCTTCCTTTGTCGTAACATTTTCCTCTGTATTTTTTAAGTCAGTTCGTTTGGCATCGGTATTCCCTATAACTAAATCCAACCACTTTTAAGATATTTCATTATCTCATTTAAAACATAACAACACTTAATTATTTCAACATTAGTAAAGGGTAGGTCATGGCTATCAAAGATTTGATAGAACGTTAATTGTTTATGTTGTTTTGACAGTTTTCTTTGCCAGTTTGTATTTCATAGTAAATAATGGGAAATGTAGGATTTTGCTAATGATGATTTTTTAAATCTTATTATTATTTACGGCGTGTGTAATACAATTGTTGAGCGGACTTGCCGTGTTTTTGCAGAAAGATATCCAAGTCGACCAAGTGCAACTGGTGATATTGTAAGAACATTGCTTAAAAACTGCCGTCAGTTTGGTCAATTTAAGACAAAAATTAATAAAAATAAACCACTAGTGGACAGGGACATAAACTAAATTAATGTTTTTGGGTTATTTTACGGCCTCTCCAAATGCCTCCATTAGAGATTGTGAGAGAGATTTTACTTTGTCGACGAGAACAATCCATTGCATTTTAAAAAAACACAAATGGAAACCATTTTCATATCATTTGGTGCAACACTTACAATTAGGTGATATTCCTCGAAGGGTAGAATTCTGTGAATGGTTTTTAATAAAGACCCAAGTGGATGAAAACTTCATAAACAAATTTATATGGTGTGATGAAGCAAAGTTCACCAAAAATGGATTATTTAATCGACATAATTCCCATTTTTGGTCTAATGAAAATCCACATGTTAGTAGAGAACGTTATTTCCAAGATAGTTGAAGTTTTAATGTTTTTTGTGCAATAAAAGACGACAAAATTTTAGCATTAAAATTTTATGATGAAAATTTAAATGGTACAAGATATTGCCACATTTTAGAAGAAGCCATACGACCGGCGTTACATACTTTAAGAAATGGAGAGGCGGATTCAGCTTGGTACCACCAAGATGGAGCACCTCCTCATAACTTTGGCCCTGTTGCTCAGCATCTTTACGACATGTTTGATGATAGATGGATTGCCAATCAGGGTCCGTTTCGTTGGCCAGCTCGCTCTCCTGATTTGGCTCCTCTAGATTTTAGTATTTGGGGTTACATTAAAAATCAGGTATTTTCCAAACCTGTTACGACAAAGGAAGATATGATGCAGAGAGTCTTACTTGCTTTTAATTCTCTGACACCCGACCATATTTCCAGAATTACAAGACATAACTTAATGAAAAGGATTCACAAATGTTTAGAAGTAGATGGTGGCGATGGTGCTAATTTTGAACACTTATTATAAAACTTTATTTGTTTAATATTACATTTAGTTATTTTTGTTTGTAAGTTATCTAATTAAATTAATACAAAATACCTAGTCAACGTTTTTAATGATATCCACAATTAATAATCCTTTCAGGCTATTGGTTACTTTTCAGAATTAATAACTTATGAAAAAATAACTAAATATCACCTTAAATAATGGAAATCATGGCCTACCCTTTACTAATGTTGAAATAATTAAGTGTTGGTATGTTTTACCTAAGATAATGAAATATCTCAAAAGTGGTTGGATTTAGGTATAGGGAATACTGATACCAAACGAATTGGCTTAAAAAAATACAGCGGAAAATGTAATAAAATACAGGGTGTTCTATTTAAAGTAAGCAACTTATAAATGATTTAAATTGTGCATGTTGGCGGTTAAGTTTAAAACACCCTGTATGAAATATCAATGAGATGGATATATAGAGTTAACGGGCAAGCGCTTGTTGTTTATTGGTTACAATTTCACGACACTACCTTCGTTATTATTTATTAATGGAGATATCGTTATTCAATGTGGACTAGGATTTTTTCAAAATTTTAAAAAAAATCGAAATATCTCGAAAATACTTCATTTTTGGTATATGACATTGTGCACAAATTTTATCTAGAATTTCATGTAGAATTCGAAAATAAAATAAAAATATTAGGTTCCATTTAAAATAACAAGGTTGACGTCTACTTCCGGTAAAACCGGAAGTGCCACATTCAGGACAATATTATATTTGAACTCACCGTCATCCAAAACCTATAGCTTTGTAATTTCAGATTTATAACATAACTGTATCCGCCATTACTTTTAATCAAAACTCTTCGCGCCACACCCTGTATACTTGCATTGTAGAACCGGCCCTTTTTTTTCGACCTGCTAACAACTACCAATCTAGAGCAAACATATTTAAAGCCCGAAATTTAAAATTGATTACATGGGGGCAAGCATTGACGAAAACCCTGTACTTTAACCATCATACCAATCAAACTAGATTTATGTTTGACTTTGGGAATTAATCTTGCAAAACGATTTTGAATATAACTATTAAAATAATTATTAATTACACGATTTATTTAATTATTGACAATAATACTACGGTAATAGGATGCCCGTAGATATAAAAACATTTTTATTGTTTGCGTGTATTTATGTATATTGATATAAACGTAACATAATTAATTCCCCTTAAACCAATACACAAATACCATAAAAAAAGGAATATTCACGTAACTAATTTGTCTAAGCTGCAACCAATACGGTGAAAACAATACCTCATTTGCTAATTTTATTAGAGTCAACTACTCGCTAATGACATTAAAATCGTTTCGTATAAACTGCACACAATAGACCATAGATCAATGTAAGTATACCTTATTTTAATTTATATGTCGGCATTTTATTGTTTAAATTGTACAATATGCATTGATTAATTTAACAGTTGTGGCTTAGTGGTTAGATATACGAATAAAATTTAGTATTTAAAATTTCCTTGGTTTACTAAGCGCACGTAGGACTCGAATACCTGAACAGTAGAGTGGGTGGAATCGTGCACAAAACGTCACAATCTGGATTTCACTTAGTGAACATAACGAAATGGACCACTACAAGAAATACGACCAAGTGTGAGAAACATACTTTATGTAGGCATTATTATTTTGTCGTTTTTAATATGCTTCATTTCATTCCAATTCATACGTATTACATTCATTGTTTTCATACACCGCTAATTTCGTGGTAAATTAGCAAAACGATACCTGCCGAAAAAGCGCTTAAAGTAAATGAAAATAATGCAAATAAATTTCCAAACGGTTGTCTCTTGTCTGAGTTTTTGGGAAAAAAACGATATACAATAATACATACTTTAACCTGATAAGAAATAAAATTGATCCTAACAATGCCATAATAAAACTGAAAAACTTTTGCAGCGTAAACAAGTACTTAATGCTAACTAAAAAGACGGGTTCTTTGGGGTTCAGTAGACCATTCTGTTAGTTTTGTTGGTGTTAAATATTTTATATTATCACCTAATTTTTTTTCTTCTTGCTTTCAAGCACAAAATGTTATTTTAATGGGGGTGTAATAATAATGCATTTAAACCCTTTGAGAATAAGCGATAAGTTTATGGATATACGAGAATAAATCATGCGTATTGTAATTATGTAAGAATGTTAATGCCATTGTTATGTTTCATTTTTTATACACCTTACAATCCCGATAATTTGCAAATTGCAAATAAATTTCTCTAATACGTATTTGTTGACAAATCCGTGAAAAGTTGTGGGTTTTATTATTTGTAATTTTACGGAAATGTGGTAGTTATGAAAGAGTGCTTGTAACGGGTTATAATGATTTGCCCAGTGAATGAATAATTAAGAACATGTTTTACTTTGTATGGTAGTAAAAGCTTTTCGAAGCAGTATATAAGATTGCAAAAAAATTTCAATTCAAGCCAAGTGATAAACAGTTTATTCGAACTAAATAAAAATCTCATGTTCGGTTTGTTGTTTAATAAAAATAAGTTGTTGGGAAATACCCTGAAATCTAGTAAATAAACAAGACTGAACCAGTAAATGAATACTTTATTCAAAATGCCAAAATTAGGTACCTTGATATAATGTAAAAACCAAATCATTGCATACACTCAACTTAGTTATTATTATACTAAAGCGGCCTTGAGACTTGAAAGGTTACCGGTGTGAAGTTAGCTTCGCATCTTTTGAAATTTTACTTTTTTTCAATTGCAATCGTTTGTTGGTCGTTTGTCGGTGTTTGTTAGCTATTTTTTTAACATTTGTCGGTTTTTAATATTTACCATAATTAACGATTATAATTCAGGGATGAAGTGAGCCCCCATCTTTCAAAATTTTCCGTTTTTTCGATTGCAATCGTTTGCTGGCTTTTGCCTATTGCACCTTACACATTTACATGACTTCACAGTTTTGGATATGACGCAGTACAAACATTTGCGCGTATTCATATTGATCAATATACAGGGTGTCTGTGAAAGGTTGGGAAATTTCGAAACTGGAGATACTAGAGCCCAAAATATATCGATTTAATCAAACATACCTTAGTCCAAATATTGATAGGTAAAAAGATACAGGGTGTCAAAGTTGTAATTTTATTTTCCATTTTTCCTTATTGGTTGAGAAGTTTTTTAGATTTTTGGATAAAACATACACACATACAGCATTATTTTAGTAAATAACCTGTCAGAAAATTCTTATGATGTAATTATCAGTTAAAATTTTTTTCTAAACTTAAAACGTTACGGGGTATAATACATTTGTTAAATAATGTTGATATGTGTTTAATGTACAGATTGGCCCGATTTAATGCTTTAGAAGGTCAAAGATTAATAAAAAGATTCATACATTACAAAAAGAATTACAGTTTTATGAGAAACTATTTAAAAAAAAGACATACTGAATAAAATAGAAAATTTAAAGGAAACTATTAACTAAAGAATAACTACACAAATTATTCAAAATGAGCACCACTTTGGCTAATGCACTCCCGAGCACGACGAATTAGTGTCCAAAGTATTTGAATGTTATTCTTTATTTCCTGGGCATGGTGGAAAATTCTTTGCCGTAGTTCATTTTTGGTTTCCACGGGAGTATTATAAACACGTTGTTCCAATTCACCCCAGAAGAAGAAATCCAAAGGATTTAAATCCGGTGACCTAGGCGGCCAGGACACAGATCCTGATCGGCCTATCCATCGGTCTGGATGTACTCTATTTAAATGTTCTCTAACTAATAAGCTAAAATGAGGTAGAGCACCATCGTGCATAAACCACATGTTCACGCGTGTTTGCAATGGAATATCTTTTAACAGATTGGGTAATTGTTCTTCAAGATATTCTGAATACGTTTGGCCATTTAGTCTAGGTGGTAACTCAACACGTCCTATTACATAATGTCCAATTATTCCTACCCATAAACTAATTTGAAATTGTACTTGATGCCGGGTTTGTCTTATACTGTGAGGGTTTTCGTCTGCATAAATGTGCAGATTACGCGAGTTGATGGGCCCGTCCCTACGAAATCTTGCTTCGTCCAAAAATAATATTAAGCCAGTAAATTCATTATCTTGGTTAATCCTCTCTAAGAGCCATGTAGAAAATTCTACTCTTCCAGGATAATCATTCAACCTTGTACTTTTTGAATGTGGTATGGATGCGCAGTTGTTCTCGAAAAATGCTGTTACTGTACATTTTGAAACCTGTAATTCGTGTACTACATTCCTAACACTAATTGTAGAACCTGCAGCGACAGCATCCAGAACATTTTCTTCCAATTCAACTGTACGTTCTGGGAACTCTACCTTGTCGGCCCATATATGGCATAAAACTACCTTCAAAAAGTTAATGTTAAATGTAACTTCACATCCCTTTACTATTTAATAATAAAAGTTTCTCGTAACCGCTGATCAATACGTTGGAAAGTCTTTGAATTGGGCAATTGTCTATTGGGAAATCTTTCCGCGTACAATCTTAAAGCATTATATCGTGCCAACCCATATATTAAATGCATATCAGTATATTCGACAAATGTATACTCCATAACGTTTTAAGTTTAGAACAAAATTTTAACTGATAATTATTAGTGACACTAAAGGTAATCTTATAATAAACATTAGAAACCATAGCAACACTATGCGGATCTTTTCAGAGTAAAATATCTGAGAAACTATTAAATTTAAACACTCCTAACAAGTGCATCTTTTTTATTGAGAAAGGATGAGAGATTAAGATTTTTCGATTAATTATTGCATACAGAGTGGCGCAAAGATTTTCTGACAGGTTATTTACTAAAATAATGCTGTATGTGGCGCCCTCTACAAGTCTGGCCAAAATTAAGGGCAGAATCTTATTTCTCATATCAAAAAAACCCCATATACTGAGTTTCATGCAAAAATCTAAAAAACTTCTTAAGCAATAAAGAAAAATAGAAAATAAAATTACAACTTTGACTCCCTGTATATTTTTACCTATCAATATTTTTATATTCTTTATATTTTTCTGGTCCCCTTATTGCCTTCCTCCACAGTTATTAACTCCTCTCCCATTTTTCATAAACACAACACACCTCTAATAAACCGACAATAAAACGAGAAAACAAACGTCAAAGTATGCCGGTTTGAGCGACATCTAAACTTGACAATAACAACTATATAAATATTTTTAAATGTATCCGGTTTTGATTAAAACATATGAATATGGTCAGTTTTGGTGCAAAACCTCAACTTCAGATAACTATTTAATACATTTATAACCGGTTTTTGCTTCAGAATAGCTTCATATAAAGATAGAGATACTCGGACTCACAAAAGCAAAACCGGAAAAAATTGATTTATCCGGTTTTGCACGCAAACTCCTCAATTCTTAAACTGCCCTGAAGATGACAAACCAGAATACTCTCTAATGGTCGAAGGCTAACGGTAAAAAATGTCACAATCAAATTTAACAAAATTTAATCATATTAAGATGTAAGCGTAAAGTTGTGAAAAACTTTAACTTGAAATGGACAATAGCATACACAATATGCTGCTGTGGTAATACAAAATTATGATTGGTAAAGCTACGTATTCTAATTATGTATAATAATGGTGAAAGTTCACACTTTCATACTACTAATGAATATGAATGGGGAGGCTTGCCCATATCACTTTTTGTGACGTCATACCTCCACTCCGTAGCAGTAGGGGGGAAGAAGGGGGTCACGCGGCCGCGCTCGCTTGCAACTAATTAGTCGTGCGCCTGAGACTGTGGGCTCTGGTCGAAGGGCCTGAGGGTCGGTCACACCCCTGAGTTTTAATTGTTCCATAAACCCCACCCAACATCCAGCCTCCGTACTCTGCTCAAAGGGCTAAGGCACTCGCCCCTGTGAGTGTAGGCCGCACCCCTTGCTTCTGGCTGATCCATAGACTCCGCCCGGTCTCCATGCTCTGGTTCAAGGCCTAAAGCGCTGTATTTTGATTAGATGGTTTTGTTTGTGATGTTATCTAACGGTGTAATTTTAAAAACTAATGAATATTTTCTGTAATGGAGGCTGATTGTGGCTCCATTTTTCGGAATATTTTTAAAAGTAGATGTACATCCCTGTAGCAGTTATGGCGGGTAAACTTGAAATTTTAAATAATAGGGGCCTAATTCTATCTCGTGAGACAGCTGTAGGACTCCAAGTCTTTGCCTCATCGTCAGAAACCGACATCTTTCAAAACATCTAGGTTAGTATCAGTAATAAAAAAATAAAAGTGTTTTTAATAATTTATTATAAGTAATACTATTTTTAAGATTACGTAAAAACACATCGTATGGTATCAACAGCAGCATCATCCCCCTCGTTATCTATTAGATCTTTAGTTACCTCTTCTTTTTCCTCTGGTTTCTCGATTTCTGTGCTAACATTAACTTTGTCCTCGCTCTCAGACTCGCTTTCTTCCTCTTCTTCCGTGGCATCATCATCTACAGATGTTGTTATACAATAACAATTTACCCTTAAGTCCTCAAAATCTTGAGTATCTTCGGCTGTGGATTCGTAATAGAGCGAATTTATTTATGTTGTAAATGAAATCACAGCTTGACAGTTAGTGAAAGTGAGTGTGTGTTGATCGAGTGAAGGTTTAAAACAGGTTTAGACCAGTTGACCGAGATAACTATCTAGCGGTATATTTTGAAAGTAGCAGAAGGCGGGAATACCTACAGCTTGAAAAAACATTCCACGTGACTCCATCTACTGATATATTCGATATAAGTAGATGTAGATTTCTGTAATTGTTATGAAGGGAAAACTTAAAGTTTGAAATAACCATTCTAATACTAGAGCCCCATGTCAACTAATACGACAGCATTAGGTTTTCAAAAACTGTCCTGGAGTCATACCTGCATTGCAATTTGAAAGTAGTATTCTAATGTTGGGATGTCATGCCAACTCATAGAATACTGCTAAGGCTCCAAAACTTGTCATAGGGTGTTAGCCCCTGCAGCACACCAGGGGGCTTCGTCGAGGTCAACTTTCACATTACGCGGGTATACAATCGTTGTGGTTTAAAAGACTTTCACTAAAGCTGCGAGAAGCCATGTCTAAAACAGCTGCTGCTGCTGTCCAAATAGACGAATTACTGTTAAAGATACAGTTTAAAATGGGATCTGGAAATTTATGGTATTCAAAGAAGGTTGAAAAAGATGGATCTGAATAAACGCAACACCAAACGGCTCAAGAGATTCACGTAACCAATAAAACATGTAATAATACAAACACTGTAAAACCTATAAATAAATCAACAATAGTCACGCAACCTGTAAACTAAATAAACTAATAAGCCCCTGCAAAAGCATCAAACAAGCAAGAAAACAACGGAGTCTCATCTAACGAATATTTTTAAAACTAATGGATGATTCATGTAAATGTAATGAATGGAATTTGAAATGGCACTGTATTATTTGTTGTGGGTTTTGAATTTCCACGGGTGTTCGTTTGAAATAAAAATATCTAAGCGTTATCGCAAACTAAATTAATTAGATGCAATGTAAGCGAATACATACATTGCGTAAGATGTTAATTAAAATCAATCCTTCGATTAATTGTCTATCACACTCTTCATGCAACCCGTCAAACAGAGAAAACCCACTATATATTTCCAGTTCAAACTAACAATTACTGCTAAGGCAATTGCTGTATTTTGGTCTAAGACATTGATTTCATTTGGCCCCCGGGCATTTATCCATTTGCAATAAGGACTTTGTGTGTTCAAGTTTGTTTATAAATCTGAGGCCCTGACATAGGTTAGTTTCAAATCAATATTCTACACATGAATTTTAAGTCTTGTTTCTACATTCATGATGTTTTGATAGAAACTGGTTTCAGAACAGCATATTAAACCCGTTTCCACTCAGAGGTAAATAGGGTATATGACTACCCTAAACTGTCTAATCTGATGCTAGAAACGGTGTTCAGAACACTGTGTTGTTTAACACTATAACTTTGCCCGGTTTCGATCAGCATCTTGTATTGAGGGTGCAGCGGTATCTAGGGTCCACTTTGGCCGACCTGGAAGTGGGCGTGGCCACGTTAAAACATGTCTATTGAAAACATAATATGGTAATTTTTTTAATTGTATATTTATCTTATGTATTCTTAATCAAAGATAAAATGTTTTAGAAGTTAAAAATATTCCAGATTTGAATAAAACTTTAAATTTAATGGTCTATTTATAATTGATACCAACCTACTTTACAAAAATATATGTGTCTCAACCTCAACGCAGTATGCGTATGGCTTTATCGAAATCTTTATATGTCTACATATATACTTTGTTGATAGCGCATTCTTCGTGTTCCACATTGCGCTGAGAAGATAGCTCGTAAACAAAGGTTGTACTAAATTGAACTGCGCAAGTACATACTTGCGTTAACGTACGTTCAGTAAAACTTCTTCAAGTACAGGTATTTTATATCCTCAGCATGCGCATTATCATTTGTTACAATCCGGTAAGTACTATGGGTGGGTAAAAATATCGACTATACGATTGTAAGTTCTAAACTACGTACACTAACGACTAACATCTATAGAAAATGTGAGAGTTCACAGACAAATATCACACTACAGCCATTCATTAAACAAACCAATCCAGAATGAAAAACATAAAATAAGGTTAAACAGTTGCAAAAACAATTCAGTGTTGTTTGAATAATTTATGTAGCTTATTTGCACTTTGCTTTTTTGCAAACAAACTATATTCTCGAATAGTTATAATCACTGAACTTGAACTTAGGTATACATATAGAATGGATAGTTAATCCATTTACATATTCGTCAGACTAATAAGATAAATAAAGTTTATGGTTTGATGGCATTAAGAGTATGTAGAACATAAATAGCAAAACGTTAAATACGTCGAAACAGTTAGTCAACTTTACCAATTCTCACTAGGGTAGGGAGTTTTAATATTTACAATGTCAAACCACAATTATATGTACTTTCCACTGAAGCCAAATTATTGTGTTCAGGAATGACATAAGAAAACAATCACCGCAAAGAATTGCATCAGAATCAAGTCAATGTCATTATGAAAATGGTGTGATAATACCATTGACATCAATGATAATACATTCATTTAGAGTAGGGTATACTTCAAATAGGGGTGTATTTGAGGTACGGTAGAAGCGGAAATTTTAAATTATTAATGCTAGCGCTACACCGAATTGTTATGATTACTGCTAAAATTATCATAATCAATATTTATTTAAATACATGCTTATATGTACATAATTAAAGAAATAATTTATTTCTTAAAACTACAGCTTTCTAGCAACTTGCAAATTTGCCTTCTTAGAGTTATATCCTTTTTTAAATATTTTTTGTGCACTCTCCTGCTTCAGAAACAATTCCGAACGGAATATTACAAAACAGACTTTATATGCACAATTAAAATAACAAAAATTCTTATGACATAAGCAGTACCCCGACAACCCTTCGCCACGATGTTTGTGTACGTCATAGGTCACGCGCTCCCCATCACTTTTGGACCCCGCCTACTTTTACTCTCTTGTGTTCTGATTGGTTCTTAGCCTCAGGGTCTAAGCTCTGATTGGAGACCTAAGAGTATCCTTTGAATGCCATACCCGCTGTTAGTTTTCTTTCTAGTTAGTAGTTTTATCTCCTGCCAAGTTCTCAGGCTGTTCTGATTCGTAGCCTGAGGATCAAGCCATGTCCCAACCATTTTCTGGTTTCTGATTGGTCCTTCAGCCTCTCGTATTCACGTGAATGGCCTAGGGCTAGGTTATGAGACGGCAGCCCTTCGTTCTATTTGATTGGGGGCTTAAAGTTTTGTACTTTTTTGGTTAGTTGTTAGTTCGTACTGTTAGCTAGTGGTGTAGCAAATGGAAGTTTCCTATAATTGGTTTATTATCATCTATATTTGATTACCTCATCATGTCATCACCTAGCGAAATATTTTTACCGCTAGTTTGAGATTCCTGTAACTCTTATAGAGGGAAAATTTGAAATGTGATGTTATTGGGTGTGGTTTAAATTTCCGTATGTTTTGAGATGCGATACTAGGGCCTTATTTTATATCAGCATACATTTTAAAAGTTTCATGTAATTATTATTATAGAGGGAAACGTGAAATTTAAAGATGCCGAATCTTGCTTTTAAAAAAATGAAAAGTTAAAAGTTTTTGCGCTTTATATAATTATAGTACATATGTCTTCTTAATGTCAGTGATAACATTAACTTTACCCTTACCATCTGCTCCTTCTTCTCCTTCAGGCGATGTTATGTCATAATAATTCATCATAAATCCTCAAAATCTCGAATTTCATCGGTTGTGGGTACGTAACAGTGTAATTCATTACTGTTGCAGGGCAAAGAAATAGATATTCAAAGGTTTTTTCGATTAAGCCTTATCTAAAAAAATTATAAGAAACACAATACAACATCGAAAGTATAACGTCTCAAAATAAATCTGTTTATGCGTAAAATATGCGTATTCATAACTTTTTCGTAGGTTAGTTAAAATAAATATCTGGTATGGAACACAACACGACCTTCCAACCTACGAAATGGAAATTAAAAGAAACAAAATAATTTTAATAACATTTTTTAAGATAATTATACAACCTCTTTTATTACGTAAGTAGGCAACATTGTAAAACCAAAAGTAATAATCTGTGTCTACCAGACGTTTAAAACTTCATGACAGACAGAGGTTAAGAGACATCTAGATGCTAACTTAAAAAATTAAAAGAAATGGAATAATTTTAATTATAATTTTTTTAGGGTAACTATGCAGTATCTTTCATTCGTTCATAATGAAAACAGGCAACATTGTAAAAACAAAAACAATAAATCTGTCAGAATGACGTTTAAAACTTCATGTCAAATAGAGATTAAAAGCCATAAATACATGTTAACTTAAAAAAAACTCCAAAACCGCTTCTGTAAGATATCAATCCAGTTTAACCATTTTCATTCATATTTAATTACCTACTTGTTTGACTTACCTAGCATTATATTAAGCAACTTTATAAAGAAAAATTATGTAAAATAAAATTTCCTTTAAAAATATGTCTAATCTTTTTTTTTTATAAAATTAACTGTTATTCAGGTATTGAAAAAAATTGAACTAATATTTAAATTCTACCTTAGGATTTTTTCGCCCCTAATTACGCGTCGTATCAAAAAATTGCATAGAACATAACTAATCGATATGTTTAATGTCTATATCTAGGCATTTTTGTATCTTTGAAATATGCAACGTGGGTATATTCGTTCTGGAGTTATGGTGGATTCTAACATACATCGACACAGACACGCACGCACCTGCCCGCCCGCACCCACGCACACACCCACATTGTTTCGGCATCTTAAGCCTCTTTTCGCTGAATTCAACGTTTGGACAACATCATGAATGTTGATTCTGTATCTAAGGTCCCTTTGACAACATCCTGAAATAAGTCCTTTTGACCGAGATGATACTCGGTTCTTACATCTTGAAAAAAAGAAGCATCTTGAAACAGGTTTCCGCATCTAAGGTCTCTTTCTCTCTCTCTCTCTCTTAAGGATTCAATTAGATGTCTCGCTTTTTTGGAATAGAAGTCAATGTGGTATAGTTAGAAGTTAGCAAACCAGTTTGGAACGCCACCTGACCCTGGGACCCATTTCTAACAACTTGAGTTTGACCTGAGCCACATTAGTAGAGGCTAGTTCTCCGCAAGACCACCATTTCTATCAAGGACGTCTATTTCCAACGACAATTATAATTGCATTAGCATACAGTTCGCAACGCTTTATTATGGTATCATCAGATCGTATGGGTTAAAAGTAAAATGTAGTGCCATCTTGTGTTAAACTTAGAAGCTAGCATACAGCTTATTAAGCACCTTTCACTTTTCGGTTCATGAGTTATCGCCGAGGTTAAAAACATCTTTCACGTGACACGACATCGCTGTAGCTTAAAAAGTTTACACTAAAGACATGCTGTGCCTAAAACAGCCGCTATGCAAATATACGAACACCACAGTGTAGATAACGTTAATTTCATTTATTCCTTTATGTAATCCAAATTGCTACGGATACTTTAACGTTAGCTCTGGACATTTGCGAAAAACTTGATAAATTTGAACACTTAGTTATTTATGAACTATGCAAAATAGAACAGAATATTATACATGACGATAAAGGAAATTAACATCTGATGAATGCTAATGCAGCTCATGAGTTAACATCTTTCACTGCATATTACAATGTTACTTAACGTATTGTATAATAAATGACTATTTATACACTACTAGCACAATTTTGAAATATCAGTATTTGACATTTCAATATCATGTCACAATAACAATATAATTATCTACTAGTAGGCAAGAAAATCGTATTGCAGACGGTAGAAATTAAAAACTCGTCCTCTGGTACTAAAGTGAAAAAGCTCATAATGGTCGGTGAAAAAATTACATACTTTCTGAATTACTCCTATATATAAAAAAGGGCATTTATTGTTCTTGTGGCGACTTTTTTTTTTTTTTATGATTGTGGACCTGAACAGGCTAAATAAGGCCTATCGTGCTAAAGCACTCAGGAACACTTAGGAGGATGGATAGAGGGATAATGAATTGCCAATAGATGCCTATGAACAGCTACCTTAAATTTTCTCATATCATAAGTGAGAGGAAAACAGGAACTAGGGAGATCATTCCAGAGTTTAGAAGCCGTGTAGAAAAATGTGGATTGCGCCCGTTTGGTACGACAAGTGGAGATTTGTACTGCATACTGATGATGTGAATGAGCGAACCGAGTGTTTCTCGCAAAGATAGCCGGAGATGGTATCAAAGAATGTAATTCACCAGCACAATAGCTGTTGTAATAACGATAATACAAAGAAAGAACTGAAACCATCCTTCTATGCTCAAGGGACTGTATGTGAGAAGTTAAGGACGGGTCATTTATAAGCCTAATCGCTCTCTTTTGAATACGATCAACGATATCGAGAGCGTATTGGGGAGCACTAACCCAAAGGTGAGAATTATATTCCAGATGAGGCCGAATTTGGGCCTTATACAGCAGAAGGAGTTGTCGAGAGGTAAAGTACTGCTTAGATCTGTACAAAAAAGCCTATTTTACGAGTAGCTGTTTTGGTAGCTGACAGAAGATGGTCAACCCATGAGAGATTTGAAGATACAGTCATACCCAACAGAGTAATAGAGTCTGAAAACTTAAGAACTGAGCCATTCATACTTACAACAGGAAATGATCAATCTTTTTTGGCGGACATAAGGCAACACTGAGTTTTGTTAGCATTAAATTTAACTAGATTATTGCTTCCCCATTCGAGAATACGTTGAATGTCTTTGTTGATTGAATTTGCCATTTCAGCTTTAATTTCTTGATTTGACATAGAAGGTGGATTATCACTATGAGTAGACTGAGATGAACTACAGTGAAGAGTGCTATCGTCAGGGGTTAGTTGTTGAAGAAATAAGGTCGTTTATGTACAGCAGAAAAAGTGTAGGCGCTATAACGGATCCCTGTGGTACGCCCGCGTTAATGCTAACTTCTTTTGAAAAAAAGCCATCACCTACGACACGTATTCGTCTTTTATCAAGGAAACTAGAAACCCAGTTGATGAGCGTATCATTTAACCCAAACGAGGTGAATTTGGCAAGTAAATACTTATGCCAAACTTGGTCAAATGCCTTTGAGATATCTAAAGCGACTACAACTGTTTCACCTGACTGCTCTACTGTATTGTTCCAAACTTGGGTCACATATGAAAGAAGATCGCCTGTTGAACGACTTTGCCTAAACCCATATTAGTGGTCACTAAGGAGTTTGTTAGTTTCAAGGAACGTGAGCAGTTGCTGATTGATGGCTTTTTCCATGATTTTAGACAAAATGGAAGTGATGGAAATTGGTCTGTAATTTGAGAGATCGGTCTTATCACCTTTTTTGGGAATAGGTTGAACATTTGCTAACTTCCATGATGAAGGGAATTCCCCAGAAGATATAGAGATCGTATAGAGCTTAGATAGGACTGATACTAGTTCGGGGGAACATTTCTTTAAAACAATAGCTGGGGTACCGTCTGGGCCAGTCGCCTTATTGAGATCAAGCCTACTGATGATCGATTCCAAGAGCTTGTATCGAAAATGAATTGGTTTCATAACGTATGAAGAAGAGTTGACTAGGGGCACATCTTTTCCAGAATCATTGAGACACGAGTTTGATGCAAACAAATCCACAAAAACGTTGGCTTTGTCTACAGAATCAGCAACTACCGATCCGTCAATAGATGTCAGGGGAAATGAAGATGTTCGAAAGTTTTACTAATGGCTTTGCTAAAGACCAAAATTTACGACTGCCTAAAGGAGATGTAGCTAGTTCATTGCATTTTCGTTGTTCGAACAACTTTTTAGTTTTAGTGATGACACTTTTGCAGATATTTCTAGCACCAACGTATTCTACATGACTGTCAACCGATTTATTAGATTTCCATTTAATGTAACATTTATTTCTTAAAGATATTGCATCAGAACAAGCCTTATTGAACCAGGGTTGGGAACGTGAATGACCTACACGGTACTGTTTTTTCGGAATGTATAACTCCATTCCCATGAGGATGACTTCAGATACTGAAAGAGCGATGTCCGAAGAAGAGGACGGCTTAAAACAATATTCACGCCATGGAAAGGTTACAAAGAAATCCCGTAAATCACTCCATCGAGCTGACTTAAAACACCATAAGGCTCTATCGGTTTTGCGAACAACAGTGGAATTAGGTACAGTCGAAATGATTTTTATTAGACAATGGTCGGAAAGACCTAAAGGCGAAAGAACGGAAGTTTTATAAACAAGAGGGTTTGATGTAAGAAAGAGATCTAGAAGATGTGGAGTATGGTTAGGGTTATCAGGGATTCTTGTGGGTTCAGAAATCATTTGTGTGAGATCACATGAAATAGCAAATGTTTCTGCACTACGACCAGCGGGATTTGTAGTAGATGAAAATTGAAGCCAACTAGAGTTATGAACATTGAAATCGCCTACAAATGAGATATCGCAAGATGGAAACTGAGACAGGAGATAGTCAACTTTCATACTAAGGTAATCGAAGAAGTCTTGAAAGTTGCTGTCATTAGGAGACCTATAAATGCAACAGTAGAATTTCACAAAATTAGGACCAAAATGTTTAAACCAAATCACGTCAAAATTTTTATTTTCTAAGGAAGAAACCCTGTATGTACGCACATACGCCTCCTTTATATCGAAAGTTAGAGTGAAGATGGTATTGAGGAAATTGCAAGTCGGGTGACTCGGAGCTTTCAGAGGAGACTTGTGTTGTGTTTCAGATAGAAACTATATATCAGGTTGTAATTGTTCAAGATGTTGGTGAATAGAATTAAGATTAGACCTGATACCGCGGATGTTGCAGTAGTGAATCAGAAAGTTGATACTTTCGATGACCGAGGTCGCTTGGGCCCTGCCCTCCCGGACATCCGAATGGGGCAGGATTTTACGTCCGGAATTTATAACCCTAGAAACCACAGCCATCTTATTTTTTAATTTGGGACTTTTAATCCGATACGAAGACAGTGAGGGCGAGAAGGAAGAATAAGGATGAGAATAGATTAAGGATGATGGAAAAGGTAACCGGCAGCTCTTACCGAGCTCAGAAAATCGGAGACCCAATATTAAGGAGCCCATGGTAAGGGTGGTGGTACCTCCCCGGCTGGCATGGAGTATACATGCCTACCACCTCACACTATAATGACTATAATGAAAACTAACGTAATGCCACCAACTTTAATTACCATTTCCAATATCCCCAGTTTTTTTTTTGTTTTAGTAATTGTGGTCCTGAATAGGCTAAGTTTGGCCTACTGGGTAGATAGGGGATATTGAGTTGCTAAGATGTGCTTATCAACGGCTACCTTAAAATTTATCATGTCATATAGGAGAAGAAAACAGGAACTATGGAGATTATTCCAAAGTTTAAAAGACGTGTAGAAGAATGTGGATTGCGCCCGTTTGGTGCAAATGGAGATTTGTACTGAATACAGATGATGTGACTGAGCGAACCGAGTATTCCTAGCAACGGTGACCCGAGCTGGTATCAAAAAATGTAATTCGGCAGCGCAATAACATTGTAATAGCAATAATACAAAGAAAGAACTGAAACGATTCTATGCTCAAGAGGCTGTATGTCAAAAGTAAAGGACGGGTCATTAATAAGCCCAATTGCTCTTTTTTGAATACGATCAACGATATCGAGAGCGTATTGGGGAGCACTAACTCAGAGGGCCCTATATAGCAGAAAGAGTTGTCGGCAGGTACTGCTTAGATACGCACAAAAAGCATATTTTATGAGCAGCTGCTTTAGCCCTACGGAATCTCGTATCTACTGCCTGGCCACAAGTTTTCCAGCTTATTAATTATTTTCTTCATTCTCACTTTTTTGTTGCATTACTAATTAATATTATTTGAGATATTTAAAAGGTTTTATTTCTGGTCACTGTATATGTCTGCTCTTCCCTAGTGAGTAGTGCCAGTAATTTTACATAATAGTTCTTGTTTGTGTTGATAAACGTATTTAATATAACTCTACTTATCTGGTTGAATCAAAAAATAATCTCGTCAAATATCACTATCACTATCATTTTTCGACATTTCCTCCAAGGTGCGTCGACGTTCTTTCAACACCACGTGAATTCGGTGAATGATTCAACACATACTTAATTTCGTGCCAAGAATTGACCAACAATCAATGATGCGGGACTCGGTGCATTATCGTATAACAGACACCAGTCAAGTGGATCGCTATATTCTGGTCCAATTCGACGAATTCTGCCTAATAAACGTAAAACGTCTAAATAGAAAGCGGCAGTAATTATTTGACCAACTGGAGCAAACTCGCGGTGGATGATGTCGTTACTATCGAAGAAAACAATGAACATTGTCTTGATTTTTGATGGAACTTTTCGTGTTTATTTGGCTTGAGATGATGATTTCGACTTCCATTTGGCACTTTGACGCTTTGTTTTGGGGTCATACTGAAAACACCATGATTCGTAGCCAGTGACACTAGATTTTAGGAAGGTAGAGTTGTTATTTGCTGCTCGTATGATCTCTCTGGAATGTTGCACTCTCATCAATTTTTGCTCTTCGGGTAGTTTGCGTGGAACAAATTTAACACAGACCTTTGTTTTGCCCAAACCCTCCTTCAGAATTTGACGAAGTGTTTCTTTGTTGATGTTTAATGCCTCTTCCATCATTCTTAGTGTCACATTGAGATCGTTGGATACGAATTCTTACACTTTTCGAATCGACTCTGCTGTTCGAATTGATGTTGGTTCGTCGTCCTACAGCGACTGTCTGCTTCCCAAGAATCGTTTGTGCTTCAGTAGCGGAATTTAATTGCCTTTTTCACTACTAATAATTCTCTTGTTATTGCGATGTAATATTGTGATGTCAACAAAGTAAAAAGTCAAAAATTGATAAATATTTAAAAAAATGTGCTAGCAATGAATAAAATAATTATACAAACCCCGGGAGAGAAGAATTTTATTGTCTCGCTTAGAATATTTCTCCTCTGAGCCTTGTCTATAAAATCAATGAGTCTTTTCTATTTGTTGTTATATCAACTCCTGTGGTGTTTAACTATTGTTTAACTGTTGCCGCTTGTTCAAAGGGCCGATATACGAGAGTAAGGTGAAAAATTCTTGGCCTGACAATGAAAAACTGTGACTTTCAGTTAAAAAATAATTTTATTTTTCTACGTAATCTCCCTTGACTTCAAGACACTTGGTCCAGCATTTCTCCAACATCAACGTTCCTTCCCGGAAGTGAGAGTCTGGAAGGTTGTGAAAATATTCATCTACGGCCCTCTCAACTTCTTCATTAGATGTGAAGAGCTTCCCAGAAACAAATTTCTTCAACTTTGGGAACAGATGGAAGTCTGAGGAGGCTAAATCGAGAGAATAAGGGGGATGGCCGAGCAAATCGTACCTCAAATCCCGCAGTTTTCTCATCGCCAGCGCACCCTTGTGTGCAGCTGTGTTGTCCTGGTGAAAGAAGATTGGAGTAATATTCGCCGGTAACTGTTCTACCTTTTCTAAGGTAATAAATTAACAGGATCCCTTTCAAATTCCAAAAAACGCTGGCCATGACCTTTCCGGCAGATGCAATCGATTTCGCTTCCTTTAGCGCTGAACCACCGGTCTTCACCCACTGCTTGGACTGCTGTTTCGTTGTTGGCGTGTAGTGGTGGACCCATGTCTCATCTGTGGTGACAAATCGCCGCACAAAATCGGTTGGATCCCAATTGAATCTGTCCAAAGATTGCTGTTTGCGCATTTGCTTTTGATCGGCATTCAACAAATGCGGCACCCATCTTGCGCAGAGCTTTCGCGTCCCTAATTCTTTGTGCAAGATGTTTCGCACCCTTTCTTCCGATATACCCACAGCCTCAGCTATCTCACTCACTTTTACACGCCTATCGTCCAACACAATATCGTGCATTTTTTCAATGGTTTCTGGTGTGGTTGCGGTTTTTGGCCGTCCTTCATGTGGGTCATCTTCGAGGGATGTGCGACCACTTTTAAATTCAGCTGCCCACTTTTTAACGGTTGACGTGGAAGGAGCAGAGTCCCCGTAAACTTTTGTCAACTTCGGATGAATTTCATTAGGCGCTAATCCATTCAAAACGAAGAATTTTATAACCGCACGATATTTAAGTTTATCCATTTTAACGAAAAACACGCAAGACGTCTACTGCAAAATTTCGTGTAAACAAACTACTTGAGAGAACAAGTTGAAACTTGTCATACGGACTAATGACACGTGCACCCAGGCAGGAAACATAATTTTTCCTGATTGGAGCGCCATCTCTGTGTCAGGCCGAGAACTATTCACCATACCCTCGTAATATTTATTTTCGTCCGATCAGCCGTATTACAACTGCACCTATGGAAACCATGAACACTTTATAGTTTTGCTTTCTTAACTCAACCAAACAATAACAGAAGACATCGGTAGAACAATAATACAAGCATGGCGAACGTTAAGGGTTTAACTGGTTTCAGTCTCCAAACATATCAGTAAACAACCCTTATATTTAATATACTAAACTAGTTATAACAAAATCGATGAACCAATAGAAGTTGATCATTGCAAACAACCCACCGGTGATATTTGAATTATTTACTTGCTTTGACCAAGCGCCAATTAAAATTTTGTATTTGTAATTTTTATATTTTATAGATTATGAAGTTAAACATTTATCGTAGCTTATAAAGTTAACCTCCACCATGGAGTTTCTAATCTATAGAATCTTATACATATGTAGTGTTGTAGCGAATCTTCCAACGTGCGCTCTGTACTTCCGTCCGGCCATTCGTGCTCCCAAATCTACAGATTAACTAGAAAGACCAATATAACATTTTACACATCTTCGCGTACTTTATCAAAAAATTAAATTATACTTCCAATTTTGGCAGAAAATCAGTGCATGTCCAATTTTGTTTTCATATTACGAAACAGTCTGTGAGAAAAAACAAGTAAACAATTTAAACCTTAGGTCGTGAGGTACTTTTGTTCATAGTTACGGTAAAGAGTAAATGTCTAACTTTTTTTTTCCTAACTATAACGCTTCTAAAATACTTACAAAATAGTCTTTTGTCGTATTCCATCCTGACTATGTATCAACGAATTTTGTAAAAAAAAAAGAGTAAAACAATTTAAACTTAAGGTCTTATAGTGCATGCAAAATCAATGAATCACCAAGAGTTAGAAATGAGTCGCGGCTAAATCAACTTTCTTGATGCCCAAGAACTATATTAAGTGAAATATGAGTGTTGGGCAACATTTGGACTAAATTTTACGCAAATATATTGATAAACCAATTTCATTGTGGACACGCGGGAAATTATTCCTCAAAATCTATATTTATACTCCAATTTTGTAAGGTTCTCGCAAAAATTGATTGCCTCGATGGACACGAGTTAAAATGTTGGTCAGCGTTTGATGCCGAATATTACCCAAAATCTATATTTATGCACAAATTTCGTTAGGGTCACGGAAAAATTGATTGCCTCGATGGCTGACAGCTACATTTTGTCGCCCACGAGTTTTGATCAGAAAGTGAGATGAATTCAGCCCAAAATCTATGTTGATAAACTAATTTGAGGAAAACGGCAAAATGAAATCTCTCGATGACCACGAGCTAAATTATGTGATCTATAAGTGTGTTAGCATTTGAGCGATATTGTGTCAGTATTTGTGCGAAATGTAGTTCACAATCTCTAATCAGTATACATATGTATGTACAAGATGTATCAGTTTGGATACCCTTTCGATATGGGAACACAAACCGAGCTTAATAAGTCAGTTGTTGACATCAATTGATTATAAGATAAAATGTATCCAATTTTTAAGCTAACAGCTAGAATGTTTCTACAAACATTCACTACTATGTTACAAAAAGATCGCTGAGCGTTCATATATTTAAGTAGTTTAACCTACATACAATGTGTACCAGGAGTTCGTACCAAAAACTTGGGAGATTACCGATCTAATCAAAAATTATTATTAATAATAATTTTTAATTACATATTTACCTTTGAACTTATTTGTTCATAACAAAACTTATAATAAATACAGATCTAATCATTTCAAGACAAAACTTTCATATAAAGGTAAGTCCAATAATGCTTCGCTTCTGAGATACCGGGTGTCAAAGTTACAAAAAAAAAAGTTGATTTTTTAAATATCTTCAAGATGAAAAAAGGTATTTTTCTTGTTCTTGGTATAAATAATAGGGATATAAAGTACATTGGTTTTAGCTTATTATTAAATTTTTATTATGTACAGTGGCGTAGAACGTAAGGGGCAGTACAACCTTTTAATCCCTAATTTCTACGCCAATGGAGTAAATTGTATTTTTTTATTAAAATACGAAACCTTGATGTTTTTCAGATAAAAAGGGCAAACTTGTCTAAACCGATAAAGTTAACAGTTTCTAAGATATTTGCATTTTTAGGTACTTATTTCCAACTTTGACACCCTGTATCTCGAAAACGAAGGTCTGTTGGACTTACTTTTATACGTCAGTTTTCTGTTAAGATAATTAGATTTATCAGTTTCTTAAGTTAGGTGTATTCTTCCTGAAACATCGATCTTTTGATGTTTCCCAAATACTACAGACTAATAATAACGTGCCTAAGCAGTTGGTAATAAATATATAATAACGCAAATATCTTAGAAACTCGGAAACGAAGAATTATTGGACTTAACGTTTATATGAAACTTTTGTCTCTAATTGATTAAATCTACCATCTCCCAAGTTTTTGGTACAAACTCCTGGGACACCTTGTATAAAACACTTAAGAAAGCAATTCCGTTTACGAAATCGGGTCCTTTATACTAAATAGATGTATGTAATTTGCAAATAACCAAGTTTTAGCAAAGGAAACCTTTAACATCGCATAGTAAATTACAAAATGTTAAATTGTTGCAAAAGAAAAATATCTCATAATGTTGAATATGAGAGATTGAAATTGAATATGTTTATATAAGTGATGTGTTAAAAAATACGATATAATAATTACTAGCAACAGTATAATGACTTTATGTTAGGTCATTGAAACTATATTTACAGTAGATCACGTTCGAGTAGGCGGCAAGTTTGCATTTTTGTGCAGCAAAAATCGAATAATGAACACGTACCACGATTACTCTTTCTTATAATTTGACACATTTTAACCCATATTTTGTATAGCTAGGCAAAGCTGAATATTTTACTAAAATAAATTCAGATGAGTAAGTTTTAGTTTTCGCAGAAAATAATAATGGGAAAATTAAATACAGAAAGAACTTCTAGACGTATTTTCATTGCCACAGTAAGTGCAATTTATACCCACCAAATAGATGGCACACCGCTGTATGTATAAATGTAATCATGTGGACAAAATAAATCATTTTTGTACAAAAACTTCAATGAGAAATCCATTTTGTTATTTTTTGTTTCCTCAGTTACCTACTCCTAATAGTATAAACCTGTTACAAACTAATTTTTGTTTTTTGGATAACAAACAGCTCAATATTGTTTCTAATTATCTACAATGCAAACATATGAAGTAGTATACAAACTCATGAACTCACAATCTTTTCACTATTTACATTAAAATTTATGTTACATGTATCCTCAGGAAAAAACAATTTAGTAGACAATATTTATTTGGTCATATATACGTTAATAGTTAAAAGTGTAGACACAAAATAGTAATTAAGGTATCAAGGGTGTTACGGGGTGCCCCGAGGTCAACAGTGTACCGGGTGGCCAGGTAAGAATGCAAAGTGCTGTTTCTCGGAAGTGGCCCAAAAAAGGCCGTGGAAAATATTTTCAAATTTGCAAGATGATCGCCAGGGGGTGTAACCGACATCCTAAACCTTTAAAGTGATTTTTTTACTGAAATCCATCTAGTAAGTGTACCAAAAAATTATATGCTTTTTAAAGCTTAGCTTTTATTTGAGCATTGGGTAAATTCAAAAAAGCCGCAATTTTATCAGGAATATTCCCAACGTGGTTTTTACCTTCGGTAATAATGTTAATATTAGATATAATTATTTACGTAATTTAAAACTTAAAGTATTACCATGATGGATTGTACTGTACATCGTTTATCTCGGTAACACACAAAAAATCTATCTTCAGGTGCTGTACTGGGTCTTAGTGATATACAATACCTAATAAGCACATTTCATTTTCTTGAATTACTAAAAAACTTCGTTGTTGACCATTTTTGCTTTGAGAAATACGACTCACTCAAATCTTGAAAGTAAGATAGCATCATTGTTTCATTTGTGCCGCTTATTGAATATTTTTTTAACCAATCTTCAAAATTGCGATATTCGTTTCGTACACATTTTTACCACATTACAAAACGACTAAAATGGCGACGGAAAATTTGATGGTTGTTTACAAGAAACAGACTACGTAGTTACGAAACCAAACAAACTCGATTATATTTTTTGCTAAAATAAAAGTCAAACCCTCCTTTCTTTGTTTATTACTAAAAATACGCATGACAATAAATGTCAAAAATAAAATTCCATATCTTTTTAATTGAATAGCACACTAAAAGGACATTAAATATAGAACACACTACGGGTGTTACAGGAATAATGCCCTTCGGTCAACGTACATCCCTCGGGCCAGAGGCCCTCGGGAAATACCGGGTGGCCAGATAAGAATGCAAAGTGCTGTTTCTCGGAAACTATTCGTCGTAGAGAGTTTCGGTAAAAATTTTTTTCTGCAGCCGTCCCGAAAATAGAACTTTCGGTATGATATATTAAATCGAAAGTGAAACTTTACACAAATCGTACCGAAAGTAGCTATTTTCGGAATGCTATTTTTTACTTTCGGGACGATTTTTTTACTTTCGGAAAAATTTTCAATATCTATATAGGCGGCCTTAGTAACGACATTTACGGAATTTTTATTATGACATCACTTGTCAAAATAAATTTGTTGATAGTTCCACTGTATTTTCAATTTTCCAATCCAGAAATGGAAATCGACAACGAAAGTAACGAGGAAATAATTATTCCACATGAAATCAGTGAAGCTGCTAAAGCCGCTACTTATGAGTTGTTGCCGGTAAAGTCAAGAGAGAGGTATGAAATGGTCTATTATTTGTTCCAAAAATGGCGGGATGATAAAAATATGTGTATTATAAATGAAGAAGTCATTCTTGCGTATTTAGTAGAAAAATCTAAAATCTTAAAACCGTCAAGCCTCTGGAACAATTACTCGATGCTTAAGTCCACTATTAACATTAAAAACAGTATCGATATAAGCCGATATCCCAAAGTTATCGCTTTTCTTAAAAGGAAATCCGTAGGATACAAAGCAAAGAAATCAAGGGTTTTAAATAAAGAAGAAATAGATAAATAATATTTACTTGGCGATAAAGGTAAAAATAAAATCAAATTTTTTCTTCCTTCTCTTGAAGAATTTGTGTCTACTTATATTTTAGGTTGCATTAATAATTGGGTTGGCAGGTGCTTGTCGGCGTGAGGAATTTTGCGAAATGAGCTTAGATAATATAGAGGATAAAGAAACAATGCTAGTCATAAAAATTCCTAATTGTAAAACAAATATTGAAAGAACTTTTGTCGTCATTGGAGAAGATAATATTTCTTTATATAGAAGATATTTGTCATTACGTCAACCCAACACACCACATCGTAGATTATTTGTATTTTACAAAAACGGCAAATGTACTGTACAACCCATTGGTATTCACAGTTTTGGAAATATTGCCTCCAAAATTGCCGAATATCTTAAATTGCCACACCCCAAAGAATACACCGGCCACTGTTTACGAAGCCACTTTATTAGTTGATGGCGGTGGCAGTATCACCAATTTAAAGCGACACGGAGGGTGGAAATCGACGAATGTGGCAGAAGGATACCTAGAAAATTCTTTAAGAAACAAAATTGACATAGCCTCCAAGATTCAAAATGGCCGTAACGAAATTAATATCTCGAAAGCTAGTACAAGTACTGCAACGTCTAATACTAATTTCAACACAGCCACTTCTGTTAATATTCCTAATACTATTATTATAAGTAATTGTTATAATTGTACAATTAATGTTCATAAGTAATATTTATAGTATCTATCCCTATTATTTTTTAATATTTTATCTAATCTAATAAACGGCTGCAGAAAAAATATTGTACGTAACGCTACCCGAAAGTGATTTTACGGGACTCGCAGCCTTCCAGGACTCGCCTACGGCTCGCCCTGGAAACTGCCTACTCATCCCGTAAAATATCACTTTCGGAACTTGCTACGTAAATAGCTATTATTACTAAAGTGGCCAAAAAAGACCGTGGAAAATATTTTCAAATTTGTAAGATGACCTATTTTCAAATTTGTAAGATGACCGCCAGGGGGCGTAACCGCCATCCTAAACTTTTAAAGTGATTTTTTACTGAAATCCACCTAGTAAATGTACCAAAAAATTATATGCTTTTTAAAGCTCAGCTTTATTCGAGTAATTTTTGTTTTTTTTTGTTTGGCGTATCTATTAAAATAAAGTGGTGGGGAGTGAGATTTAGTGATTTTTTAAATAAGCAACTGTAACTCCTAAACAACTGAACTGATTTTAATAAACTTAGTTTCGTTGAAAAGAGCATTTATTGCTCCATCAAATCCATCTTACCTATAATATGTCTAATTTTTAGTGATGCCGCTAGAGCGCCTTTTTTTATATAATATCAGAAAATTGCAAAATTCTCTAAAAAAATTAAATGCAACAATGTGACTTTTTTTCATAAAAATGAGTTGAAATCATCCCTAAATAGGTTAGTGAAAACTGCATCTCGACATCTTAATCCTACCCTAAAATATCCAAGAAAGAAAATTTAGTTATTATAAAATTTGAAAAAGTTGATATTATACCGGTATTTATTTTTATTTATTTGTCTTTTTTCAAGATTCAATAAAACATTTCATCATTTGATAATTTTTAAATAATAAAAGTTTTCATAATTTCAAAAATGAAAAAAAAAACATGTAGCGGCATAATAATCAATGCAAAGAATATGCAAGCGCAGAATAAGCAAAATATTGGGAGTAGGCCATTGAGAAAAAACAAATACCTTAAACCAACTTGTAAACAAATATTAAAATTTGACCGACAGTGTAATTTGTTTGTTGAACAAGTCCTTAAAATTACCTATAATGTTTTTTTACAAATGATGAAGCTGTTAATATAATTGTGGTATATTTTGAATGTCTTCAAAATGAGGCATTGGCTAAGAGAGTATACTCAGCACGGTATCCAGACTTCCTCGTCCAATTCACCTCCGGTGATATATTCAATTTAAGTGTTCTCGCACATTTATTGAAAAATGTGCTGGACAACCATCTAGTTGTAAAAACATATTTTGCCGTAATTGCAAGAGCACATCTTCTAATAAAATAGACAATTGGTTTACCAGAAAATCAAGAAACACGGCACCATTTAGTGATTCATCAAAGAAATAGGGACCTATAATAGTTCCGTCCAGGATACCACACCACACATTAACACTCCAACGACCTTGATCTTGGACCTCGTGCAACCAGTGAGGATTGATGTCAGACCAATAATGCATATTATGCAAACGTTTCCATCATTTTTAAAAGTGGGCTCATCCGTCCAAAGAGTTCTGGATAAAAAGTCTATATTTGTCATGACATGCCATGTCTAACATCCAATGACAATAATCTATCCGTCGGTCAAAGTCTTCGTCATGTAAGGCTTCTCAGTGACATAAGAACTTAATTACGATCATTTAAAATGTTTTGAATAGTAGGTAGTTCGTGACATATCCTACGCGAGAGACATTGCTTTCGTACTAACGTGGGGATTCAATGACATGTATGCTAAGACAATAACAATTTTGTCTTCCATTCTTCTAGCCGAGTGTCTTCCCAATTTTGATCGAAAGCTTCCAGTATTACGCAAATTTTGCACTAAATGCGGAAAAATTCTCGCATCGCGTAGACGCCGATCAGGATATCGAGCTGAGTATGCTCTCTTAGCCAATTCCGCATTTTGAAGACATTCAAAATATACCGCAATCATATCAACAGCTTCATCATTTGTAAAAAACATTATAGGTGGTTTTAAGGACTTACTTGTGCAACAAACATAAGTTACACTGTCTGTCAAATTTTAATATTTGTTTACAAGTTGATTTTAGGTATTTGTTTTTTCTCAATGGCCTACTCATAGTATTCTGCCTATTCTGCACTTGCATATGCTGTGCATTGATTATTATGCCCCTACATGTTTTTTTTTTTTAATTTTTGAAATTATGAAAACGTTTATTATTTAAAAATTATAAAATGATGAAATTTTTCATTGAATCTTGAAAAAAGACAAATAAATAAGAATAAGTACCGGTTTTTATAACTAAATTTTCTTTCTTCGATATTTTAGGGTATGAACAAGATATCGAGATGCGGTTTTCAGTAACCTATTTAGGAATGATTTCATCTCATTGTTATGAAAAAAGTCATATTGTTGCATTTAATTTTTTAGAGAATTTTGCAATTTTCTGATATTATATCAAACAACGCGCTCTAGCGGCATCACTAAAAATTAGACATTTGATGAAGCAATAAATGCTCTTTCCAACGAGACTAAGTTTATTAAAATCAGTTCAGTCATTTAGGAGTTACAGCTGTTTATTTAAAAAATCACTGAATCACCCCCCACCACTTTATTTTAATAGATACGTCAAACAAAAAAAAAAACAAAAATTACTCGAATAAAGCTGAGCTTTAAAAAGCATATAATTTTTTGGTATATTTACTAAGTGGATTTCAGTAAATAATTACTTTAAAAGTTTAGGATGGCGGTTACGCCCCCTGGCGGTCATCTTACAAATTTGAAAATATTTTCCACGGTCTTTTTTGGCCACTTTAGTAATAAAATTTTTTACCGAAACTCTCTACGACGAATAGTTTCTGAGAAACAGTACTTTGCGTTCTTATCTGGCCACCCGGTACTTCCCGAGGGCCTCTGGTCCGAGGGATGTACGTTGACCGAAGGGCATTATTCCTGTAATACCCGTGGTGCCTTCTATATTTATGTCCTTTTAGTGTGCTATTCAATTAAAAAGATATTGAATTTTATTTTTGACATTTATTGTCATGCGTATTTTTTATAATAAACAAAGAAAAGAGGGTTTGACTTTTATTTTAGCAAAAAATATAATCGAGTTTGTTTGGTTTCGTAACTACGTAGTCTGTTTCTTGTAAACAAACATCAATTTTTCCGATGCCATTTTAGTCGTTTTGTGCTGTGGTAAAAGATCTTTCCCAAGAAGTGCTATTAAAAGCTGCAAAAGCTGCCGTAGCACTTATACCGCAAGAGACAAAAAAGGTGTACGAAGCGAATATCGCAATTTTGAAAATTGGTTAAAAAAATATTCAATAAGCGGCACAAATGAAACAGTGATGCTATCTTACTTTCCAGATTTGAGTGAGTCGTATTCTCCAAATTCTCTTTGGACAAAATTTTCAATGCTGCGCAAAGAATTAATCGTGAATAAAAAAATTAAAGGCAATAAGAAATTTGTTTAATTGGAGCTTTTCCTTAAGCAAATATAAGAAGAGATTATCAACTAAAAAAATTAAAAGTTTTAACCAGAGAACATTTTTTGTCATTCTTAAATGAAGCACCTACTGATAAATATTTGTTGGAAAAAGTAGCTTTGGTCATTGGTATATTTGGAGCTTTCCGAAGGGCTGAATTGGTGAAGATGGTCAAAGCAAAAATGGTCAACAACGAAGTTTTTCAGTAATTCAAGAAAATGTAATGTGTGCATTACAGCTTATTAGGCATTATATATCACTAAGACCCAATACAGCACTTGAAGATAGATTTTTTGTATCTTACCAAGATAAACGATGTACAGTACAATCCGTTGGTAATTAAGTTACGTAAAATAATTATATCTAATACTAACATTATTACCGAAGGTAAAAACCACGTTGGGAATATTCCTTCTAAAATTGCGACCTTTTTGAATTTACCCAATGCTAAGCCATTGTTTAAGGTGTGCAGTAACAACTTTACAGTTTGACAAAGGAGGTAACACAGAAAATTTGATGAGGCTTGGGGACTGGAAGAGTGCAACAATAGCTCAAAGTTACGTAGACAATAGCAACCACTCTAAATTAGTGAATGCCTCACTATTAACGGGTATAAATCCAATTTCACGATCTACAGTAGCAGAATTTAGCACTACTTCAAAAAATATAGTAGCTGGTTCCGTTTCAAATGGTTGGAATTATGGATGTATTATTAGATCTACGGTTAGAATATTTATTTTTTGGCGTTTTGTTAGTTGACATTTTTATTTGATGTTAATAAAAGTTTCACCAAACATACTTTGTTTCCATAGTAATTTCATAATGCCCTAGTGCATTACAACGCGCTTCAAACGTGAAAAAAAAGGTGCATTATTGGAAAATAAGACACTATAAAGACATTAACTATTAAACAAACTAGTTTTGTACGTAACGTTTACTCAATCTTACCGAAACAATACCTAATTGTAAAGTATTTCCTAATTACGCACCTCTTTGAGATCCATGAAGGTAGCACGATCGTTGAAAGCACTAACGACTGGACGGGTAGCACACGTTAGTGCTTCTTGCATTACTTCTACATTATCAAAACCGGCTTTTCCAAGAAATCTACAGACGTTCCATTATTAAAATCACCGAGGACCGGACGGATGTTACGGGTTAGTGCTTAATTGGTGCTTCTTATTGCAGTATATACTGCATCAGGCCGTTTCCAATAAATCGAAATCCCATTGTACGGACATCTTACAATTAAATAAAGCACTAACGATCCGGCCGGTACCAATTGCTAGTAACTCGTTAGTGCTTCTTAGTGCTTTATATCTTACATGAGCGAAACCGATCGTTTCCAAGAAATCGATACCCTCTTGTACTGTGTTGACGTTTCACCATTATTAAAAGCACTGACGACCGGATTGGTGCCGCTCGCTTAGAAGTACCAACGAAACACTGACGATTGGCATCAATTCGGTAGTAAGTGCTTGCAGTAAGTGTGGAACATCAGCACTGCCCAAGTGGATATCGATTTCTTAGAAGCGACAGGTGTTGCTAATGCAAGACAAGAAGCACAAACGATTAGCATCGGTACAATCGTCAGTGCATTAGATAATGGCGTGTAAGCACCGCAACAGGTAGTAGTGATTTCTTGAAAACTACCGGGTTCGCTGATGCAAGATATAAAACACTAAGACGTATGAACGAATCACTAACCTGTGCCACCGGCCCGTCGTTAGTGCTTTTAATGACCGCGATAACTTTACGAGTTACTTATGTACTTTAACCATGAACACAAACTTGAGAATATAGTTAGATAATACCAACATTAGGGGTGTAGCATATAGGCATGTATGTAGGTAAAGGTAAGGCGTAGATTACGTTGCGTTTAAAAATTACTTAGTTACACCATACCTTAAATATTCACATAAAGAATTATTTTATATTTAGCGAAAAATGTGACCTTAATGCATTGCAACGACTTCTAATAGTAATGTCGTTAATAGGTATAAAGTTAAATGCAAGCCCGCTTTCTTGAAAGTTTTGAATATTCGTTTTCATGTCTTGTACGGTATGGTTGTAAAGCTCTTGCAAGCGTTATATTTGTGAACAAAGGTTTGTGATGTAGCATTTACCAGAAACGGTATAAATAGGGTAGAAAATTACAAAAATTCATATTTTGAATATCTCATAATAATATTGGGTTGTCGCGGTTTATTTTCTGTGTTCCGAACACTTAGTTAAGAATTTGAAGGCAAATGACTGTAGAATCAAAGTTTTTTGATTAAGTTTTACATCAATAAAGCGCAAAATCTTTAAAACGAATTTCGGAAGAAGCACTGGACAGGCTTATGGGAAGTAGTGATTGATCTGATTGTTTGAATTGATCTAGAGCGATTTTTCCATGTCCAATAACGCCAGACCATACTACAAAAAACATTCATTAGTTTTAAATCTCAAAATAGTATTACTTACAACAAATGATTAAAACCCTTTAGCACGCCCCGTAACCAATCAGAAACCAGGGGCGGAGTCCTTACACCTATCAGAAAGTAGGGGCGTAACCATTCCCTAGGCCCACCAATCAGAACTCCGCATGCTCGCGCATTTGCCTACCCTCCAAGGACTGAGACCTTAAATAGGGGTGAAAATGTCACGTGACCATCCCCACACCTGTCCCCGCACCGTAAACACTGGGGTTGACTGCCAGAAAGACCTTAATTAGGGGTGATAATACCGTCAAGAGCTGAAAATTCGATCAAGGGGTTGAAAATCGCGCCCCAACAGAAGCCGACACCCAGCCAAAAGGTCTCTAATTAGGGATAAAAATGTCTTCAAGGGAAAAACCCTCAAGGGGGTGAAAATTCAGACTAGGGATTGACAAACGACCCCAAAAAGAAGCCATGTGGGTGGAAATGGGCACGGCTACGCGGGCGTGCCGATGCCCCTCGGTGATTGTACTAATCTCGGACGTCGTTGGCCCTAAGTGAACCCCTTTCTACTGACGGGAATTGTCGCACGCGTACGATAAAGCCCATTTTCTGGCCTCCTAATGAAATATACTGTTTGCGCCATGATGTTTATCAACATTGGAGGTGTACCATGATACAATAAAACATTATTGTATCATGGAGGTGTACTCTACCCACGTTCGTATGCCATACGACTGTCTCAGTTTTGTACTCAGCGTTACAATACGAACGAAAACTGCGTGTCAATATTGTATTCGTGCAGAAAATTGTTATACACATAAATCCTTAGTTGTTTAGTAAGTATTATTTTCATAAATCAATAAATTTATACGAAAATGCAGGCTTTCACGATTATCATTTATAATAATTAAAGTACTTCTCTCTTTTGGGTATGGTATATTTTAATTAATTTGTTACAAATGTAAACGTTTAGATAACAATTAGAACGATCATTGATTTAACATATATAGTTATATTAAGAGAAGACTAAACATACTAATTATGTTTCATTGTATAAGAACGATTACAGTTCTTAAACATTATGTTTTAACTACATATTTAATTCGTATGTTCAGTTTTTAGCTGTGCATACTTTTACGACTTCGAAATTAAGGTTTTTCACAACTCTTGGACTTACGTTATAATGATTAAATTTTGTTAAATTCGTGTTTTAATTATGACATTTTCCACCGTTAGCCGTCGTTAGTTAGACGGTGTTTTGATTTGTCATTATCAAGCCGATTTAATAATATCTAGCTAATCTTTACTAAAACTAAGAATTAATATCCGTAGTAGGCTTTTTCATATACGATCCCTAACGATTATAGCAGGCTTATATTTGTGTTTTCACATTTCATATACTTATTTGGCATGGTAATTAATTTTTTTAAACTATTATCATTTACTGAAGACGATAAATAGGCATTTTTTTTTAATAACGCGACGTTTTAATATTTTTTTGTTCTTTTGAAGATTTATTTAATGCGTGTTCATTTCTCGTTCAAACGTTACTACTAATTTTTTTTAAAATTAGTGATGAAACTAGGAACCCATACTTGCAAAGTGTAGGTCTTCTGTTACGTGTACCTGTAAGTGAAAAACTCTTTAAAAGGTATTGTAGGTAGATACACGAATTAATAAATACCATGAACTGAAGGTGGTAATTTGCATGAAATGAAAGGACAAATGAATGGATTCCTACACGTAATAGACGGGACAAAATTAATCTCCAATATGCAACAATTGCAGTTTACTGTTTTTGGACTTGAATTTAAAAGCTGAGGTATTGAATATTTTTAAAGCCAGATGGTAAAATAAATATCAAAAAAGTATAACAAGTTTATCTTTATGTTTTCAACCATACTAACATAACTAATCAGACCTACTGATAGCCCAATTTGAGCTTATAATTACACATTAAATAAAACATATATGCAGATAGAGTGTAAATCACATAAAATGTAATTACCTATGAGTCACGAGATAAGATCGTAAATCAATGACAAATCCATAGTTACATAAGGATTTATGTGGAAGGCGGGGTATGCCCCAATTGTATTTGATTAGGCGTTCTGAACTGAGACAATTGTACAGTATACGGGACAGTGTACTCCACCACCAAGATATCATGTAGATATCAGAATAATTAGGCAACAAATTGACAAATATTTTTTAAGAGATAGGCATGACTTGTGACCGAAGAATATCTACAACCTGTGTCGAATACTAAGAAAAGATGATAAAAAATTATTACACAGCACTTGGTACAAACTAGCTGTTAAAATGAAAATTAAAATAAACGAAACAATAAACATATTACACAAGTAAAACCTTTCTGTTTGAATATCAAATTGGAGACCTATGTTTGCCTGAACGTACTTTTTTCGATTTTAAGGCATGCATAATCATATTGGTGACATTTGTATTTAGTACTTGCAAGCATTGTACATGGACCTATTAAATTATATTTGTTTTTAAATTGGATTTCACTTTTGTTAAATATTCATATTGGTACCTGCAAGATCTTCTTTTAGATTTTACTTTAGTTCTATTGAACAATCACACGTTGGCTACATTTGTATTCAACCAACATTCAAAGTGTGTATCGGTGACCGGTGTGAAAAGAGCGGCCAATACTAGCAGCTAAAATATCCGAAGATACCCGAAGTGAAATAAACTATTATATATTCTATTACTGTTCCTTTCCTAATAAAGATTTAAGCAATTATAATTCCAATTAAATAGAATACACCCCTAAAAACAGACAAACAATCTGATAAAGGGGTTGTAAAAATTATCCTTTTATCATATCTCAAAAACGGAACATACTATCACGATTAAATTTTCGTATTAGTATGATAATAATCGTATGACGATTGAGCAATAAAAATATCCAGGTCCACTGCCGTCCAAGGGGTAGAAAAGACCACCCCCTTACCATATATCGAAAACGATATATAATATCAATCAAATTTTCGTATTAGGTTGACGATAATCTTAGAATGATTAAGCAATAAAAATATCGAGGTGCACTGCCGTCCAAGGAGTAAAAAAACCATCCTTTATCATATCTCGAAAACGACAAACACTTATCACAGTCAAATTTTCGTATTAGGTTGACAATGATTTTAGAATGATTAAGCAATAAAAATATCCAGGTGCACTGCCGTCCAAGGGGTAGAAAAAACCACCCCTTTATTATATCTCGAAAACGACAGATACTATCACAGTCAAATTTTCGTATTAGGTAGACAATAATCTTAGAATGCTTAAGCAATAAAAATACCCAGGTGCACTGCAGTCCAAGAGGTAGAAAAAATCACCTTTTATCGTATCTCGAAAACGGCACATACTATCACGATCAAATTTTCGTATTTGGTTCATAATAATCTTAGAATGATTAAGCAATAAAAATATCCACGTGCACAGCCGTCCAAGGAGTAGAAAAACTCCTCGAAAACGACACATACTATCACGATCTAATTTTCTTATTAGTTTTAACCTCAGAATGATTAAGCAATAAAAATATCGCGGTGCACTGCCGCCCAAAGGGTCGGAAAACTACCCATTAATCATATCTCAAAAAGGCACACACTATCACAATCAAATTTTCGTATTAGGTTGAAAATAATCTTAAAACCATTAGGCAGTGGCGCCCAATGCATGGGAGTTCTGGGTGCATACGCACCCATACTGATTTTGTAATGGGTGCGGAGCACCCATACAAATTATTCAGTTATTGTTTGATGTTAAAATTTAAATGCATTTTTCGAGGTAAAGCTAAAAGGATGGTGCCGATGTGTGACGTCATCATAGCTCATATTAAATAGGTATTTTATAAATGGTTTAAATATCACTTTCAACAGCAAACTGCTAGAGTGCTGGTGGTGTCACGGTTGGAGTCGTCTCTCACGCATTTGGTGTAGGTTCGATTCCCGGCTCGTGCACTTTTTTTCTCTTAGGTTACAGTAGTTTTGTTTATCTAATCTAATTATGTTAGGTTACAGTAGTTATGTTTTTCTTATTTAAAATAAATGACGTCACACATCGGCACCATCCTCATCCTACTAATGCTATGTTCCTTTGTTTACCGTCTCCTCTTTTTTGCACACTTCCAGTTTTGTTGATAAAATTTAACGATGGTAGCAGTATATACTTATATGGATTATCTATTTTAAAAACCGCTGCAAATTGTATCAATACTTCCACATCACAAGATCGGTTTTTTGTAAATAAGTCAAAAACGATAAACTTTACAAATAAAATTACAAGAATACTTTTCGATCAGAAATTTGATACCAAAACTTAAAAAAAAATGTGTAGAGGGGTTTCAAAATCGAGTGTTTTGGAAATTGTTCGAGAATGACAAAATTTTCACTTTTCGAATATGTTAAGTAGTTCCGGAGATATTTAGGAAAAACCGGTTTTTTAAAGTGACGGTTTTTTGCTAAAATCCTGTAAACCGTTTGTTGTACAGAAAAATTATAGGGAGAAAAAATACTCACAATTATATTACTAATCACATATATTAAAAGGAAAAAAAACTAAAAAAAAAAACTAAAAATTTGCAAAAAATCCTTTCCGCATACCCAACTGACCCCAAATAGTTGGATAGTTGACATCTATATGGGTTCGAAAATTATCGAATACACACACGCGAGCGCGCGCACACACACACACGCACACGCACCCACACCCGCACGCACGCACGCACGCACGCACGCACCCACGCACGCACACGCACCACACACACACACACACACACGCACGCACGCACACACGCACGCACGCACGCACACACACACACACACACACACACACACACACACTCACACGCACACACACACACACACACACACACACACACACACACACACACACACACACACACACGCTCACACACGCACACACACGCACACACACACGCACGCACACACGCACGCACACACGCACGCACGCTTCCAACCCACCCACACACGCGCACGCACCCTCCCACCCATACGAACACGCACGCGCACGCGCGTGCACACACACACACCCGCGTGCGCGATCATTTTTGCTGAAATTTTATTTCTGGACGTTTTCGAACATTTTAAAGCGATTGAGCATATTAAAATTTTTGAAAATTTTTTAGCGATACAGTACTTCCCATCCGTTGGATGTGGAAGCAAAATGAAAATCGGTATATCGTTTGAAGGTAAGCCGACACTGATACCGGCCGCCGCAGCCAGATCGCAGATTTTTTTAGTTTCCAGTTTAATCTAAGACAATAGACAATTAATAAATTAGAGTGAAGGTAGTGCCAAGTGTTTCTAGATTTTTTAAATTTTAATTAAATATATATTTTAAAGACATTGTTTGTTAATAATTGCTATTACTCATCAATTTGTTATGGTAAGTCTTTTGGATTTTGGTATTTCAGAAGAGTGCAAATTAAATTTAATTTAAAAAAATTTATATTTATTTATCATGCGAATAAAATTTCATTCATTATTTACGTGTTTCACGAGTTAACTTTATTCACCTATAAAAATTTTTTTCCAAATTTTTGTTTTAGATATGGATAAATTTGTCATTCGTTTTCCAAAGGGAAGTAAAACGGTTCCAGCGTCCGCGCCCTTACAGTCCGTGTCTTCGAGTCATCTTTATCTCAAGCCGATGTTTCACAACATACACCAGTGGCTCAGGACCAAGAAACTTCAGTAAACTGCAAAGAGGAGAAGAAGATGGAGAGTAATATCGAAGAGATTGCTTCTACTTCTAAATTAGAGATAATCCGAATCCGCAATTAACGAGTGGTATAACGACCAGGGCGTTGTTTTCAACCAAACTGGAAAATACATTCGGGTGGAGGATGTTTCCAAAGTCTTTTGTGAATCATGCCAAAATGCATACTTAAAACGTAAAATTCCAATGAATGCCACCTATACAAAGCTGTCGAATCATCGTTTGTTGCGCAAGGATTTAATAAATGGAATAAAGCACTTGACAAAAGTTAGATATAATGAAAAATCGGAAATGCATAGGCACGCTGAGGCTATGTCTCCAAATGGCAAAGGAGTAAACGTGATCGCAGCTATGTCAAAGGCTAAAGTGTTAGAAATGAAAACTGCAAGAACTGTGCTACTTAAAATTATTGTGTTCATTAAGTATTTAGCTGGGCAAAGGGCTTGCATTCAGGCCATACAGAAGAAGACTAAAACTATATTCAGCTAAAGAACTTAATACATGGATGAGGCGTACTAACCATATATGGATATCGCACGATATTATTAATGAAATACTGAGCACTTTAGTTGATAACGTTCGCAACAAAATAGTTACTAAGATTAAGCAAAGTGTAATATTTTCAATTATCGCGGGTGAAACAACAGATATGCCAAAAAAAGAACAATTTTCGGTTTGTTCTCGAAGTGTGGACGACAATTTGAAAATAGATGAATATTTCTTGAGACTTTATGAAACGCCTTTTACTGATGCACAAACATTATATACTGTTGTAAAAGATGTTTTTATAAGATATGGCTTAGACTACGAGGCCAATGCTACGATGAAGCTGCACATGTAAGTGGAACGCTATAACGCCTTCAAAAAAGAATAGTTAATGATGAACCACGAGCTGTATACGTTCACTGAATAGCTGACTTTCTTAACTTACTTGTTCAAGATTCATTTAACGGCGGCAAGAGATGTTTTAGCCCAAGACATTTTAAATTATATTCGAGATTCAGCAAAACAATTCAATACTTTTAATTATATTAAAACTAACACCGAAGATGCTGGTTCAACGTACTTAAAGCCTTTTTGTCCCACAACATGGTGTCTGCGCGTAGCATCTTTAAAATCTGTTAAACAATTACAAAGAAATATGTGAATTTATGTCAAACCAAAGTAACGAAAAAAGTGAAGCAGGAGCAAAGGCAAATGGGTTTATTGGAAAAATATATTCGTTTGATTTTTTTTTTTACTATAAATATTAATTTAGTATATTAGTTTTGAATGCTAATGTCTAAAAGTTAACACTAACGTCGCAGATATAATAAAAAAAAATAATTGTCTTGTTTCAGACTCAACGAAATAATTTGGAAAATCTATGGAGATAAATAGTTATTGAAAAGGATAATTTTAATATTGAAGAACCAGTTTTGCCAAGAAAAACAATGCTTCCTCTTAAATTGGGTGGTTCAAAAAATCAACATTTTCTAATTCCCCTGAAGAGCTGTACCGGGTGGCCAACTAAGAACGGCCGTTGGCCATATCTCAGGAATGCATTATAGCACAGGTTCGGGAAAAACATTTTTATAACAAAAGTGGCCTCAAGAAACGTCTGGAAATTATTTTCAGAATTGTAGGTCCACCTCTAGAGGGCGTATTTGACAGTTAAAATTTGAAAAAGCAAAATTTTTCAAAATTTACTCAATTAAGGGGCGTATTAAATATTATAATCAGATTCCTCGACAAATTCTGCATATTTTTTATTTGACAAGTTTTAGTCTATCTCTTCAAATAAGGGGTGGGGGAGAGTGGGAACCTTGTTACGAAAAAACGCCTTTAATTCAGGTTCTGCTTGACCGATTTTAATAAACTTGATGTTGTTTGAAAGAGATTTTGTTAAACAATAGAAAATCTGTAAATTTGAAGCACTCTGATTAATAACATAAATGCTAGAGGGCGCTGTTTAATATTTTTTTAATATTGTGTTTTCTCTTTACAATTTTAAATGGAAGCATAAAAATTGAAGTAGGTCTTTAAAAAGTAGACTAAATTAGTAATAAAGCAGTGAAAACTGCAGTCGATATCTTTTTCCTATCCTGAGATATCGTAAGAAACAGGTAAATGGCGGGAATTGTTCTTCCAACCTCTAGTAGGCTAGTTCGCGTTAACGGAAATTATTAAATTTAGCCTGGATGAAAAGATCTTACATTGGTCTGCAGTAATTTAAACTGTTATCATACTAATGTTATGGTTACCGCTAGATTACCTAAATGTAATGCTGTCTCTACTAACAATGAGAACAAATTGTAAAATAATAATGTGATAAATCTAACATTTTTTTAATTATATAAGAATGTTATATTGTTTTGAAGCGATGTGTTAGTAAATCAAAAGCATAAAATATCAATAAAAACCGATATTTGCCCAGCAACAACAAATACAGTTTAAAATATGAATTACGATTTACTGATGACAACAAAATTAGTAAAGAGGGCCATGTAAGATATAAAATAAATTCCCTGTTGAAAACAAGCAAGCTATGATTTTTACGCATATGTCAAAAATTATTCATCGTGTTGCATTTAATAAACTTTCTTTAGCTTTTCGTACCAAAATGATTCTTACAAATGAAGAAGCATTTGATATGTTAGCAGTTTATTTTGAATGTATGAGAAATGCAACCGTTGCTGCTAGAGTGTATGCACTGAAGTACCCAAACAGACGGCATCACAGCAGAAGAGTTTTTCTCCGACTCGCACACTGTGTGCGTACTACTGGAAATGTGAATCTTCCTGTGTACCGAAGAGAACGCAGAGGTAGAACAGAGGAAAATGTTATTGATGTTTTAGCTTATGTAACTGTTAACCCTCATTCAAGCACCAGAGCTGTAGCTAGAGACTTGGGTATATGTCGAACCACCGTCCAAAATATTATAAGAAAACACAGGTAACTACTTACTTATTAATGTATGTTTTATTCGGTATTATAATGATAAAAATGTTTTAATTTTTTTCGTTTGTCGTTATATGTTTATGTCCAGTTTCAATAAAACAACAAATTATTTAATGAAATTATTTTATGCTATGTGAATAGATTTTAACTAACAACATGATAATTAAGTGAGGCAAAGTAAAGTAAAAAGGTACCAATAATAAAAAATAATGAGAGGCCTGGCGAAAAAAATTCGTAATAACATTACGAGAGTTAATGCATTTAAAGTCCTTTTTCGTTTACTAACAACGAAGGACTTCAATGTGTCTTATTGATCTGATTACTTTATAATATATACTATTTTAGATTGCACCCATATCACATGCAGGGGCGCGCCAGGAGCATGCGGCGCCTGTGTCAAAATTTTTAGTGGCGCCCCATTAATTAAAAACATTTGTATCAAAAACTAATATTATAAATATTTTGCATGCCTAGGTGATAAGATCCCCAATAACTATAGGTTCGAACACTTTAATTTTTAATTCTCTAGTAGCATTTTTAAGTAATACGACATGAATAAAAAAATAATGAATAATAAATTTGAAATACTATAATTTTTAGGCTTATGTTTAGGGACATTTAAATGACTGTTTTTGTTATATTCTTAACGCATTGAAATAAAAAACACGCAAAGATTGAAATAGTCTGTGTAAACTTTTTTATTTAAAATACAAAATTACAAACACAAGAAAACAGATAAACAACAATAATAAATGAAAAATATAATATTTATAATATAAACATAATACATATTATACGGTAAATTAAATACAAACAATGTAAATAAGTCATTAAATAAATTTTACTTTCCTAGCTTTTAGCAAAGAAAAAGTTTGGATAATATCATGAATATCAAGTTTATCCAGTATGTCAGACGCAATTGAAATTATTGCGAGATCTGATAATCTATTTTGCGCCATTGTGGAGCGTAAATAACTCTTTATGATTTTTAATTTCGAAAAGACTCGCTGGACGCAACTGACACAGGTAATGATAAAAGAATACGGAGTGCTACAGTAAAATTTGGAAAAACTACTAAATCATTTGAATAAATATACTGAATTATTTGGGATATATCTTTTTTTGAATTCGTAATAAATACTTGACATTGTAAAATTTCTTCACATAAATCATCTGCGTCAATATCGGACTGATTTTCATGAGTTAATTTCGCTTGTAATTTTTTGCAGCAAGATAATAGTTATTCTTTATTTTGTAAATTATCTAATGAATATAAAAATTGGAATGAATCCATATGTTCTTTTAATAAAGAAAATCTGTCTTGTAACGAAATTAAAGTTTGATCTATTATACAGAAATAAAAATTTACTTTGAATGAATGAAATTGAGTAGATTTTTTACGTCGTCTTAATGGCCTCGCACTACGAAATTCAGTTTCTATGTCAAACTTTTCTGCAATTAATTTGGAACTTTCAACAATCTCTGCAAAACTAGCATCAGATCGATAATTAGTTAAAAATGTATTTAGTTTGTTTGATGCATCTAAAGCAAGTTACAAATTTGTAATTTGAGGTTGAAGCATTTTACTCACAAAATTTACTTGATTTAAAATATCATACCACACTTTAACGGAGCAAATAAATGTAAATGTAGAAATTTTTTCTCCCAGACATTTTGCTTGGTATTTAGATTGTTCGTCGACTCTTGTGTGGTCATTGCAAATTTCAAATAATGCATTAAAAACTTCTGGTAAATATTTATAGAGAGGCTTTATAGCATCAATTCTACTTGACCAGAGTGTTTCGGATAAGGGCTTTAAAGTTAAATTAGTAACATGCTTGATTAAGATATTCCATCGATTAGTAGGCGCTGAGAAAAATTTGTATAATTCTTGTATTATATTAAAAAAATTTATTGTTTCATGGTTGATATTAGCGGCATCATTTACAATTAGATTCAGGCTGTGATTCGCACAAGGAACATAAAAAGCTCGCGGGTTCAAATCTAAAATTCTTTTTTGTAGGCCACTATTTTTGCCGCGCATGTTAGAGCCATTATCATAGCGTTGGCCTCTTATATTATTTATCTCTAAATTTAATGTTTTTAATAGATCAATATGAAATGTTGTTAATCCAGCCCCTGTAACATCTAAAATTGGATGAAATGCTAAAAAATGTTCATGTATTTCAGTCGATCCTAATGCTAAATTGAAATGAAGGAATCGAATTATTACACTTATTTGCTCAATATGAGAAACACCCTGAGTGCAATCTAATATTATTGAAAAACATTTATTTTGTCGACATAAATTTATAATATGATTTTTAATATTAAAAGCCATTAAGGAAAGTATTTCATTTTGGATTTTGTCTCCTAGATATGTTGGCATTTTGTGCAATTCAGAATCGCTATTTATACGTCGTGTGTGTTCCGATATAATAGGATCAAACTTTTCTAGCATTTCAATACATTTTAAAAAATTACCATTGTTGCGATTGTAAAGATTATTGCTTTTGCCTCGAAGTGCTAAATTTTGTTTACATAAAAATTGAATTACATAAATTACTCGCTTTATTACTTCATACCATCGTTTACTTTCAATGTCTAATATTGTTTGCTGTAAATAATCAATAGTAAAATACTTATCTTTTTTGGGATTTTTTAATGGTGTACTTTAAATTATACAATCTAAACGTTTCGATAACACTTACAGTTATCTTCGTCAGTAGTAATGTTAGTTAAAAATTGTTAAAGATGTAGTAAACAATTTTGTCAAATTTGAAAAATTCAAACATAAACATAAGCCTGCTATTAATACTATCAATAGTAGTTTTATTTTTGAACGATAGAAGCAACTCTGTCCATTTTTTTGTAGTTAGTAAAGTGAGTGGAAGTTTTTTCATGGCGGTTCAGGTACATTGCTATATGATGCCAGTCATTAAATCCCTGAATAAATCTATTTTGCTGAGAAGGTTCGAAAAGTTTACAACAAAAGCAATAAACATTATTTTTCGTAATTGAGTAAATCAACCAATTTCTATTACATTCTTCACCATTTTTTAAGTTTCTCTTATAGTAACTTTCAGAAAATTTTCGACCCAACAAATCGCGCGGAAAATTAAAGTTTTTTATTTGTTTAGGACCCGTTTTTATAATAGCTTGCCTAGATATGTGAGATATTGGTTCCGGCCAAAGCCCTGGGTCATCAAATGCACATTTATTTATTGTATCTGTACCTGTCTCTTCAGTATAGTCCCCAGATCCAGGGGTAATTTTGAATTCATCTACACTGCAATCGGGTACTGATTCCTGAATTGAATCTAGCGGATAATCTTGGTCAGTTCTGGTCGTTTGTTTCGTAAAATACTGTGTTAATCTTGAAGCATTTTTCTCTTGTTCTTCTTGGCGTCTTTTTTTATTAATTAAATTTTGATGCCCGGAGAGTTTCTTTTTCTTTCTTTCTTGAGACATCTAAATAAAAATATTCAATAAATTATAAATGTAATTATTCTATCACCAAAAGTCTTGTTTGCGTTATTTGCTTTAGTTTTGCTTTAATTATAGGAAAGTATGAAGTAACATTTTCGAATAATTTCGCTTTTATTACTTTTTTTTCTAGATTTTGCAAACATGATCGCTACCCCTATTGGGAAATGCGTATTGTTATGTATGTATGTTTATTTTAAATGCAAAATACGTTACCTTTAATCTTTAATGTTCTTGATATTCTTAAATTCACATTCACTCACAAATATTTTAAAAATACAAGGTACATAAATTCTACACTAGTCCAGTACTGCTTGCTGAAGGAGAATGAAGCAAATAATATGTTTGTTCAATCATAGACGATTTCAAGTAATGCACGTTTTAACAAGACTAAACGAGTTAGAACGCTCGCGCTTCATTTTGTAAATTCGTGCGTGGACAAATTTCCACCGCCGCGCCGCCCGCCCCCGCGGCTATATATCCATAGGCGATTTAATATGAAGAGTCCACTATATACATGATATTAACACGACTATAGGAACTATTCATGTTAGAACAAGAATAATTACTGAGATCATAAATAAGTTATAATAAAATAAGGCGATATTGAATTATTTTAATCGCAACCTATAACGAATTTTGAATTTATATACATTTTTAAGGCGCCTTTGGCCTCCTGGCGCCTGTGTTCGCTGACACATTCGACACGTGGACGGCGCGCCCCTGATCACATGGTCCTACACCATAGTTTGAATGCTCAAGATTTCGATATCAGGTTGGATTTTTGCAACTGGCTCTCAAATATGATACACGACGATCCTGAAATACTTTCACGAATTATGTGGACAGATGAGGCTACTTTACATAGTGATGGTAGTGTAAATCGACATAATATGCACTACTGGTCTGAAACGAATCCCCACTGGATGCAGGAGGTCAACCATCAGAATCGTTGGTCTGTAAATGTGTGGTGCGGGATTCTAAGTGGAGAAATAATTGGGTCTTTTTTTTTAATGAGACTGTTAATGGAGAAAGATATTTAGATTTTTTAAGCAACGAATTGCCTTCTTTTGTCTTCTTTTAGAAGACATACCCTTGGCCATTCGTCGTGACATGTTCTTGCAACATGATGGGTGCCCGGCACATTATTCTAGAGATGTTCGGAATTCCTTAGATCAATCATACCCTGAAAGGTGGATAGGACGTGGAAGTTTATTTATTTGGCCACCAAGGTCTCCAGACCTAACTTGTTTAGATTTTTATTTGTGGGGGAGAATAAAAGATCTCGTTTATGCCGATAGACCCACAACAAGAGCTGACATGATTGAAAGAATACGACAGACAATACGAAGTATTTCAAGAGCAAAAATTTAAACTGCTGTTCTCTCCACCCGTCAGCGATTGATTTTATTTAAGGTTTTAATTGTTAGATTTATCACATTATTATTTTATAATTTGTTCTCATTGTTAGTAGCGACAGCATTACATTTAGGTAATCTAGCGGTAACCATAACATTAGTACGATAACAGTTTAAATTACTGCAGACCAATGTAAGATATTTTCATCCAGGCTAAATTTAATAATTTCCGTTAACGCGAACTAGCCTACTAGACGTTGGAAGAACAATTCCCGCCATTTACCTGTTTCTTACGATATCTCAGGATAGGAAAAAGATATCGACTTGCAGTTTTCACTGTTTTATTACTAATTTGGTCTACTTTTTAAAGACCTACTTAAATTTTTATGCTTCCATTTAAAATTGTAAAGAGAAAACACAATATTAAAAAAATATTAAACAGCGCCCTCTAGCATTTATGTTATTAATCAGATTGCTTCAAATTTACAAATTTTCTATTGTTTAACAAAAGCTCTTTCAAACAACATCAAGTTTATTAAAATCGGTTAAGCAGAACCTAAATTAAAGGCGTTTTTTCGTAACAAGGTTCCCACTCTTCCCCACCCCTTATTTGAAGAGATAGACTAAAACTTGTCAAATAAAAAATATGCAGAATTTGTCGAGGTATCTGATTATAATATTTAATATACCCCTTAATTGAGTAAATTTTGAAAAAGATTGCTTTTTAAAATTTTAACTGTCAAATACGCCCTCTAGCGGTCTACCTACAATTCTGAAAATAATTTCCAGGCGTTTCTCGAGGTCACTTTTGTTATAAAATTTTTTTTCCCGAACCTGTGCTATAATCCATTCCTGAGCTATAGCCGACGCCCGTTCTTAGTTGGCCACCCGGTACATATGCTTATATTCATATTCAATCATATTAACAATCGATTTAATTCGAATGGAATAAAACGGGCAAAAGATATTGAAACTGGTTTATTAAATAAAGACAACACTAAAATAATTGAGGAAAATTATAGTCGCAATTTTGATATAGAAAGACTGTATTTAAATAAAAGCATGTTTTGTGATGGTATTGGAGGGCAAAATTTTCATTCTGCATCAGAAATAGCTTTACATTTTAAAGAAAAATGTACATTTGAAAGATTTATTTTCGGAGTATTTTAAAACTTTAAAATTATTTTTTACTATTCCTGTAACATCATGTACTTCTGAAAGAAGTTTTTCAAGTTTACGAAGATTAAAACATTAAATGACTGTGATATCCCTAATTCATATAAAGAAATTTTACGGGAAGTAAACAACAATGAAAACGCAAATATTATACAGCGAAGTACTCAGAGGCGGAACATGTTTTCATTGGAATAATTATTTTATGATTATATGTACCTATTTGAAAGTACCAGTAAGCCCTTACTGAGAATTATTATCGTTGACTTTTTTGTTTATTTATAGAGAGATCTTGATTTGTTATAGTTATACCTAGGATAATAATAATTATGTTTTGTGTTCATTATCTCATGTCTTAAGTTGTTATTAGAAACATTCTTGATTTATAATATATAGGTATTAATAGATATTAATAAAAAAAAAATAAACTGTGAAATTTTTTATGCAAGTATTTTTTAATAAATGTTGGATAATTAGTACACATATTCCATAGTTTTTTAAAACATTAGCTATGCTCAGGTCTGGAGCACTCACACATATTTCCAAAAACCGGCGCGTATGGTGCCGGGACACCCTGTATAATTGAGGCGACACTTAGGTATAAACAAATCTAAATATAATCTTTTCGAAAGCCTTTATAATAGAGTTTTATTCTATAATACTCTATCAATTCACATTAATCTACGTAAATAGAGTACGCAATACACGCCGCAAATTTATAACTGTCGCAAAAATTTGACGGTGTAGGTATATGTGGAATGGAAAACTTTTTATATCGTATAAACAATGGTATTACAAACAACACTTCAGAACAAAAAATACTAAAATAGGTGTACTCGTAGTTAATGAAACGAATCCAAATATAAACAACACAATATCGGCATAGTAAAGAGTAAATGGAAAATGGGGGGTTAAAAATATAATTAGCTAAACTGAAATTATATCCCATTAAAGACAGGTGTAATTAATACAACGCGTAATACATTTCATCCACCTAGTTGGTGCATTAAGCACGGTTAATATACCTACGGCGTTCTCATTAGGACGCTAATTGGGGTTACGCCCTCAGCAAAAGTCACCCGACACCAGCCCCTGTTTACAAATATAGTAAGTTAACGTTTCTATTACTGCTGCAGCAGCAGTTCAACTTTAGATCCCTTACCAACGTTACAGTCTGAAATTGATATACTGTACCTACCTAATATTATTTTCTTCTTGAACTAATTGTGTAGTGCATGATTAAAAAGTTTAAGGGATATTAAAATATTCTAAGATAGTGAGAATTTTCAGAAAGTAAAAACATTAAAGTAAGCTCAGATAAAATATCAAACACCGATACATTGTGAATAATCAGAAAACAACGTAACATAGAGAACCAGATAAACGCTTCAAATTAAAAAGTAATTTCATACAAATAAAGGATTCGATAGTTTGTGAAATAAGATTGAGACTTTCTGTATATAATTGTTTATTTAATATTTATTGCATTGTCACAATATATTATAGGCACTTTATCATATTCAGACTCGGTATCTACACCTAAACCAGTTGCCTGGTTTAATCACGGTGGATTTACAATCAAAATGGAGGATTAAACGAATGGCGTTAGTAATAGCACACATGTAAATATGGTACGCATTAACCGAGTATTGGGAACATGTTAATTGTCAGAAAATTCGGAATAGGTTTTCTTATTTTAATACATTTTGAACATTTACGTTCTGTCTTAGAGGGGTGGGGATTTTACCTGAAATCACAAGATTTAATACTATCTACACAATCAGTATCGATAACGCTGCAGTTGCCCATATCAAATCATTCCGCAGACCAGCTATTTCGCGTAATGTTCTTAATGTTTTGCATGCTTCTCTATCTAAATCATTTATTAACCTTTACGATATTACTCCAGGTTAATTATGTCTCGTAAATACGAAATAAGAAATAAATCGGAAATCCAATCACAACAAGCAAATAAGTGAAGCGATTCTGATATCAATAAAAAAAAATGTTTTGCAGCAAATGGAAAGCATCTGTATTAATTGAAAAGTTACTTGACTTTCAAAATTATTTAAACGATGCAGTGATGGCCAAAATTACTTAAAATTATATTACTTACACGTGAAAGAAAACGTGACAAGGAAAGATTATAATTTAATATTGGTCAAGTTGCTTTGGTATGTGTGAATCCTTGTAATATGGCAAGCTCACATTCCATTAACATAAGTAATTTGATTGTAATCTCATTATATTTAGAATTTACATCAGTTCTACATACATAAAGACAACATTTGCGTCGATTGGGGCTTGAATTTCGATGACGCAGTTGGTTAGCGCGGTAATCTAGCAAAGTACATGTAGTAGGTTCAAATCCTACTCGAGGTAAACTTTTTATTTATGTATCTATAAAATTAATAATTATTTTTAATTGCATATTTACTTTTGAACTTATTCGTTCATAACAAAAAAACTTATAATAATAAAGATTATAGGTATTGCATTTATCGCGTTTTAGTTTGGGACGAATGTGTCACAATGAAATGATCAAATTTCAAGTCGTGATGGATGAATTTGGAAGGTACTAAGATCAAAAAGGTCAAGTTTTGTAAGAAATTGAAGTAAAACGTAACTTTGTTAACAGCAATTTCATATTGCCGTTCTCAAATTACAATAAGATACACTCGTAGTAGCAATTTTTTCTGCGCCTAGCGTTCACGAATTTAAAGCAAATCCGGGCCTGCCCTCGCCCATCTCCAGACCATCCATCGAGCACCAACTCTTTGCAATTTTTTCGTGCATCCGGTGTACTTGTGATCCGCGTGTGTTGTTTTAAATATGAATTCACGGCGAGTTACCAGAAAACGTAAACTAAAACAGCTTTTAGAGGACCTTCTAGAAAGTGAAGATTTTTAAAATAGGTGTGGGGCAATTATTGGTGTAACCTTACAGGGTTACTTGCACATTGCTCCTAATCGCACGCGTTTCCTACAGAAACGGTGTTTTATACAGATTACCAACTAAGACGTACTTATAAACAACATTTCCTACAGAAATGTTTTTATTTCTATCCCTACAGGATTATATATATTTTTTTAAAATATTGATAAATATGTGCATTTCACACAGAAATGTTTTATCCACATATTTTATCTAGAATAGGCTGAACAAAAATGTTTTAATCTCGTTCGCTATCGGGTTTAATTTTACTTAAGATAACCTTCTAGGCATAATGTGTCTACGTTTTCAGTTATTTTTATGACGGGCAAAGCTAGGCAGATTTTTTGTTGTCGGTTTAGCTGATTAAGCTTTATAAAACAGGACCGGATTTATTGACCAGTATATTTTTTTGTTTTTAGGTGAATCCGAATTTTCGGAACATGAACATTCTGAATCCTTACTTACAGAATGATGACGTTTCAGTTGTAGAGGATGAAAACGAGGAAATGAGCACCCCTCTTGCCCCTCTAGTAGCAGAACAAAAGCCCGTTAATGCGTTACTGGCTCTACTAGAAGGAAAAAGTTTAACTTCAAATAATGGACCATTAGTTCACTCTGATATCCAGCAGCTATTGCCTGTTTTCTAACAAAAGGTTTCGACAATGAAACCCGAAAATTGGCATATCCTTTATTAAAAAACTGTAATGCTTTGAGGCCCCCAGAATTGAATAGCCGCTATTTTAAGCGCTTTGACTGTGCCATTCAATAATGTATATGAATCCTTCAGGTCCAACCCCGCTCAGGCAACAGACCAGGATTTAAAAAAGGCAGGGGAATATGTTGAGTTAATTGCAGACATTTTTTACTCTATTTCATGTCATCGAAGATATTTAATTGTTCCATTTCTGGATCCTTCCATACAAGATGTGTTAGAAGCGTGTCCAGTAGACTCTCTTTTATTTGGAACTGATTTTCCCGAAAAATGGAAGATCTCTAAAGAAGCAAAAAAGTTGGGAGCTTCATTTAAAAAGAAGCCACCTAGGATTTTAAGACCAGCGCAAAATTTAACCTCCCATTCGTGGTGGTAGCTGGACCGTCGTCTTCAGCACCACGTTACAATTCTCAGCCTAAAAGTAGGAGTTTTTTTTTCTTGCTAGGTCGATCCCCAGCAAGATCTCGATTCAAGAAGGAACAGGGAGGAATGAGGAAGTATCCATCCCACAAACGTCTAGATCGTTGTTACATCAGGTACATTCTAAAAAATATTCTGGCCGTTTATCTCATTATTTAGACCAAAAATTCTACAATTTGGGAGTGGCTTTCTGGATATGAAATACATTTTATCAAGAAGCCAGTACAACTACAGAGACCTGTTGTAAATTTTAATGAGATCGATTTAAAGACCGTTGAGGAAAGCATTAATTAATAAACTTATTAGAATTGGGGCAGTTTCAGAAACTACTCCACAGTCGAATCAGTTTCTTTCTTCTTTTTTCCTGGTGTCTAAACCAGATGGCACTTTTCGTTTAATTTTGAATTTAAAAAAGTGAAATTGTTTTCTTGATCCACCCCATTTTAAAATGGAAGATTATAGAACAGTGTTACAGTATTAGTATTTAAGGATTGTTTTTTTACAACATTAGATTTCAAAGATGCATATTTTTTAATCTCAATTTATTATAAATACAAGAAATATTTGATGTTTCAGCGGGATAACAAGTATTATATGTTAAATTGTGTGCCTTTTGGTCTTTGCACAGCCCCTTTTGTATTCACAAAAATAATAAGGGTAGTAATAAAATATCTTCGTACAAAAAAATATAACCTGTTTATCATATTTGGATGATCTTGTTATTATTAGTAGAACAAATGGAGAGGGGAGTAGAGATGTACTCTTTACTACACAGTTTTTAGAATTCCTGGGCTTCATAATAAATGCCAAAAATAGTTTGTTTCTGACCTCTCAACAATGTCAGTATTTAGGGTTCTTTTTTGACCCTTGGCGGTTTTTACTATTACCAGAAGAAAAAGGTTATCCCTTTTACAGGCTGTTGTCGAAATCATTAGAAAGAATAGAGTATCTGTTTTTTTTTTGCAAAACTATTAGGCAGACTGGTTGCGGTTTGTCCGGCGATTCAGAATGGCTGGGTACATTTAAAAACTTTAGAGGGCGAAAATTTTTAGTCTTACAAAAAACAATCAAAATTATAACAGTCCTATAACAGTCTATTGCTGTCAAAAAAGATTTAAAATGGTGGTTTAAAGTCATTTCGAAAAATAAAGGTGTGCCTATTCTTTCTAATCGTGAGTTCAGATTAGAAATCTTTTCAGATGCCCCGCACTAGTGGGGGGTCATTTTGTAATGGTCAAGCTACTCATGGTTCTTGGGATTCAATACAACAAACCAAGCATATACATTTTTTAGAACTTATTGCAGCTTTTCATGTTATTAAATGCTTTGCTAATAAACGTTCTAACTGCTCAATAATTGTTAGAATTGATAACACTGCAGCTATTGCTTGCATTAACCGAATGGGAAGTGTAAGATTTGGCCCCTTAAACACAGTTGCAAAAAAATTATGAACTTGATGTGAAATTCGTAACATCTTTCTGGTTGCTTCATATATTAATACCTCAGATAACATCCTCGCAGATAGAGAATTACGGGTAACAAAAATAGATACTGAATATGAATTATCCATGAGTTGTTTTAAAAAAAATTGTTCTCATATGGGAAATCCGGACGTAGACTTGTTTGCAATCCACCTGAATACTAAATGTTTACGCTATACCTCTTGGTAACCGGATCCGGAATCTTTAAAGGTAGATGCTTTTACAATATCTTGGAAAGATGAATTTTTTTATGCGTTTCCACCTTTTTGCTTAATAACGAAATGTCTGCGAAAAATTATCCATGATAAATCAAGAGGAATTGTTGTGGTACCAAGTTGGAAAACCCAGCCATGGTATATTAAGACAACCTTTGTTTTTCGAATCAAGTGAAACTTTATTACTTTCACCTTTCAGGCAGCCACGCCCTGGAGGCCAGAATGTTGTGCGGAATTCTTTTCTCCGTAGAGGCTTTCCAGCAATAGGTTTGGATTCAATCGTGGCAATCTTGGCTCTAAACACGCTAAGGCAATATGACTCATATTATAAAAAATGGTGTTTTTTTGCACCAATTTACAAAAAGATCCTTATTCATATACTTTAGATTTGCTAATTTCATTCTTAACTACAGAATATAAAAAAAAGGGCTTCATATGCTACTTTTAATTGTCAACATGCATGTATTTCATTAATATTTAATATAAATTCAACAGATAAAGCTTATCTAAAGAGATTTCTCAAAGGTATTTTTAAGAAAAATCTACCAGAGCTTCAATATCAGACACATGGGATCCTACTCGTGTTTTAACCTTTTTGACGACTTTTATCCATTAGAAGAGTTACCATTTTGTAAATTAACGCATAAACTAGTTACTTTACTACCCCTAATTACGCGCCATAGAATACAAAATAAAAATATCAAATATTATTCACTTTGATGATAAACTAGAAATAAGGATACCAGATCTTATAACAATCTCACGAAATAAAAACTTTCAACCACTTTTAGTTTATTCAAGTTTATATTGAAAGAACTAAAGAAAACGGACCCACAGGTACAGATTATTTAATTTTAACTTATAAGAAGCCGATACATCCTGCGAGCTCGCAACGTTATTAGTAAATGGATTAAGTTCACCCTCCAGAGCAGTGGAATTGACATGTCCCAATTCTCTGCTTACAGTACGCGTCATGCGGCTACTCTGCAGCATATAGAGCCGGACTATCAATTGAATCAATAAGAAAAACCATAGGATGGACAAAGAACAGTTCCATGATCAATCGATTTTATAAACGACATTTGGGTCTGGATTCTACACAATTTGCAAGAGCAACTGTGGCTCTCAGTCGGTTTTAGGTATTTAGTGCTTGTTTTTTTGTTCATTATTATTATTCTTAATGTTACTAGGTGTAGAATTATTTCATTTTCTGTTTTAAGGTTGCAATAAAGAGTTAAGTAGATCTAGATCGTTTAACTCTAAACATCTACGAGTGTATTCTTATTGTAATTTGAGAACGGCAATATGAAATATAATTATTACATCAATTGACTTACCATAAGGAAAATTGATCGCAATTATATGACTATTGCCGTTCGAAGAGTTACAATCCCTCTATCCATCCTCCTAAGTGTTCCTGAGTGCTTTAGCACGATAGGCCTTATTTAGCCTGTTCAGGTCCACAATCATAAAAAAAAAAAAAACATCCGTGCTTTGGGTCTAGCTCTATTCCTCTTCTTTCATCAAAATTGAAATGAGTCTGGATATTTGATTTAAACTCGTGAATGCTGGACGCAGAAAAAATTGCTACTACGAGTGTATTCTTACTGCAATACTCATATAATTCCGATAAATTTTCCTTAAGGTAAGTCAAATGATCTAATAATTAACAAACGCTTCCACCGTTAGCACTACCTAATTTCAATTGAATTTCAGTGAGTTTCCATCATTTCTCAATAGTTCCAGTTCAAAGTTAATGTTTTATCTTTAACAGATTTGCTTAACAAACGAGGCAGCTCAGAGCCAAGCCATCCTAGCGGTAAGTGTGTTCAGTGAATACGGGCGGCACATCAGAAATGGTGGTTTTTAATAAAAGTATATCTGCTATCTCTACATCAGACATAAATATTCAAAATATTATTGTTAGTCGATATAAATTACTTGTAGTGAAAAGTGAAATGTAAATTGTAAAAATTAAGTGTTGTATTATACGTGTAAATACACCAATTTTCACGACTCAAAGCAGTTGCGTCATAACTAACTTTGTTTCATTACCACCTTTAGAATCCGCCTATCATGCACGAGAGGATGCAGATAGAATTGATTTAGGTTGGCAATCCTGCCCGGTGTTATCAAGCATTTCTGACATTAAACTTTTGACATAACACGTATTTTATTATAGCACATATTTATTATTGTGATAAAATAAACATAATCCCAGAAGCTGAGATTTGACAGTTGTCAAACCGTTATTTTTCACAATCTGACAACATCGGAGTCGTCTGACATGCTCTGACTCGTGAAAATTACTATATCAATTAAGTTAAATAAATTAAGAATATCTTGTGAAATTGGAGGTACGCTACAGTACTGAGGTAACGGATTAATCCAGCTTATACAAAAATGATGAAGCGTAAAAGACTCTCCGGCGCCCAAGACAAAAGAAACTGGAGAATTGCTAGCAAATGATATATATATATCTACTAAATTTACTAGCAGGTCCTCATTTTACCGAATAATTTTAGGCTGCACTCCAGAGAAAGGTCACCAGGAACAATTACACTTTGGTGATATGAGTTTTCAAACAATTTTAGCTGAACATCTGAAAATCTATTTCAAGAGCTTCATAAACATTTAGAATCTAAGTTTAGATTCAAGAAATATTTCTGGGCAGAGATATGACAATGGACCAAATATGAAAGGGAAGGACAATGGGCTGCAAAAAAAGATTTTAGATTCTAACCCTACCGCATTTTTTGATCCATGCGCATTGCACAATTTAAATTTGGTGGTAAATGCAGCTAATACAGATTTCGAAACCGTTGATTTTTTTGGTTTCGTATTTTTTGCATTTTCAACTCAACCTTGAAATGTTTTGAAGAAACATATCAATAACTTCACATTAAAACCATTATCTGATACAGGATGGGACTGTAGAATACGTCCCCTGAGGCACGATTTAAAAACAGTATTGAAGCATTTATCACGATTTCAGATGACAATAGCATAGGCATTAACTGATCAGGCAGAATGTTGGTGCAAAAACAAAACTTTTAAATTTATATGTTCTATAGTAATATGGTATCACATACTGTTGCAGATTAATATAAAAGGTAAGCTATTTCAAAAAATATTTAATAATATTACGGAGTGCTTAGAACTATTCAATAAAACAATAGCGCTTTTCAAGAGAAAACGAACAGGTCGATAGCTTCGAAGAATTTGTTCAGAAAGCTATAAAAATTGCTGATCTTCATGAAACGTCGAAAGAAAAAGGTCAATTTTGATTACGAACATGAAGATGAGGTGGGAAATGACCCAAAAAAGAATTTTAAACGGAATGTATATTTCGCTATTTTAAATAGGACCATTAACTGAAAGAACGATTCGCACTACTTAATGAACTAATAATAATGAGATCATTCTAATTACGTTGGGTCTTTATACAGCATACCGGAATTTAAAAAAATTCTGAATCAGATTTGAGGAAACACTGCCTAGACTTAGAGTAATATTAACTGACAAGAATGAGAACGGTATCGATGGAACACAACTACTCGAAAAAATAAATGCCCTTTTTAGTTGCAATTTAGAAAAAAAACACTGGCCTCTTTGAAGTTTTACGTTATTTGGTACATGATCTACAATGTTATTTTCCTAATACATTAAGAATAATTTTGACACTACTTGTTTCAGTTGCTTCAGCTGAGAGATCGTTCTTTAAACTTAGCTTGATCCAGAACCACCTTAGGACTTCATGAACGTTTAATTGGCCTGACAATGATATCTATGGAGTCAGAAATACTGGTTGGTTTAAATATTCATAATATAGTCCTAAAGTGTTCTGAAATCAAAGCTCGGCGTGTTCAAACTTTTATAAATCGTGTTCCTTATTACGATAATTAATTGTTGTCCCTCATTAGGTTAATGTTTATTTAATTGTTAGTTAACCTTTAATTTGTAAAAATTATATTTGCTAATATTAAAGTATTTTTATTACCTTCTATAATCTTGGTACGGGCGGCACAAAACATTGCTCACGGCGTGGCTCTGACGCATAATGCCAGATTATAAGCAACCAATGAAAATTATAAAAGCATGACAATTGTTAAAAGGTCGTTATGATTAGCCCAAATTAAGTATTTCTGCATGCTAAAATATATTTGAAGTTAAAGCAGCTTCTAAAAATCTTCAAAGCATTGAAATGAATTTTTAGCTATCTTAAAAAATGAACTAAAATTGTGCTATCACTTCGTAACTTACAGGTTACAGATCAACAATCAGTAGCTGCATTTTTAGCATTTATTGCTTGCAACAAAATTGCTAGTGACTCTCGAGAGAAATTTAAACAGTTTGAACCAAATGATGTTTTCATTACACCTCTCAGAAAAAACTGTGTTTACATGTCTATTTAGTTCACATAAAAGGGCACTTCCCGGGCACTAATGACATTAGCCGCCTTCTAATAAAATATACTAATGAAATTTTTTAATAACCGCAAACAAATGCTTGTTTATTTTCCTTAGCAACGTTAAACAACGCTTGTATTGTGACTGTTCTAAGAATTTGTATTCAAAATATTTTTAAAATGATTTCTCAGGAAGATAAAAATAAGAAGCTGTGAAATACGTCCAGAATTACTGCCGAGGAAGTTTTGAGAGAGATATGGAAATGAGTACCCGTCTATTCTGCAAGTGGCGCCAACCAAATGAAATTAACACAGTAAGATATTGACGAATTTCTTAGTCTCAAAAAGCCAGAGCTTTGACCGAAAGGGGCGCGGTTCAATAATTTTTTTATTTCGCCTAATAATCATTCAGAACTCAATTTTACTGTAAAACATAGTGTTGTTAACCTGTGATGCGTACTGATACTGTTTTGAATTTTGTCTTAAAGTGCTATCTTCAAAACGTACGGAGTTTGACATAGTAGGATGTAAATTAGATTAGGTAAGATATTCGTTATTTGTATATGTTGTATATAACCCCCCCCCCCCCCCTGATTTACATGTGAATGATCTTAAATCTTTTTTGATTTATTAAATCTCCATGGCAGTAAGTTAATGATAGTAGGTGATTTTAAAAGCTCCCGTTATGTTAATGATAATGGCACTGATCTAAAATCTTTGCAAATAATGGATTTTATGAGCTTTTACGAAGTTATGCAATTTACCAGGTTTTACATGAAAACGTCCCTATCGTTAAAGAAGTCATCCACCATCTAGCGCCTCTCAATGTTCTTTCAATTAAGAAAACTAAAAATCTTAATTTCACCGATAATCCACCTTCTGTATGACAGTCTTACGAATATTAACGGGTCATTTATTAACCACTATTCTGAAGTAACGCAGCTGTATCCGAATTCTATAAAATCTTAACTTCAATTTTGAATGAGCACATGCCTCCCTCCTAAATATCCCAAATGGTTTCCTAAAGAAATTATTTATGATATCAGGCTCAAGGCGAAATACCACAGTAATTTAAAATTTAAGCGATTACGCCATCTAATCAAGTTCCAAATACCTGCAGCGTATAAAGCTTAGCTTATCTACGATACGTAGAGGACTCAATTTCTTCTGATTCAAAACCATTTTGGCAATATATCGAGTCTAAAAAAGGTAGCTCCAGAATAACTGCCCAAATGTGCATGAACGATTCAATTTTAGCTGACCCATCAGAAATTTATAATGATTTTGCAGCTTTCTTTAGTTCTACTCATTTGCCATCAGTACCTGCATCTCAGTATCGAACTTTTGTGAAAATGAAATTAAACAGTCCTTATAAAAAAATTAAAAAACTCTCAAACTGCAGTTTCTTATTAAAAGATTGTGCTCCCATCTTTAGCTTCTCGCTACGGCTAGTATTCAATACCTAAAACCTGCACCCTTCCAGATATGTGCCTTCTGCTGATATAATTTCGAGAGGTTCATATCAAACAGGGGTGAAAGAATTCACGGATATTTAACTACTTCTGAAGTTATCGCTTCTCTAAATGTATTTAGTCAAATTTGTATAAACGTTTCAGGATTCAATTCTAAAAATCTTCAAAAAATAAACAGTTCATTAATAATAATAATATATTAAATCAAAGACCACAAAAGTGGTATAGATCAAGTCAGTATATTACTAAATATGTGACATTACAAGCTTACACAACACTACATAAATTGGCTAATATAATTGATCATAAACAGAACAATATTTAATTTAAGAGTTATTGACAGGCTCAATAAATGCTACATGTACACATATAAACAACAACCACTATTTTGGCTGCAGTAGTCTGTTAAAATCTTCTAAACTATATACACAATATTCTATTAATATTGCTCTGAGCTGAATTTTTGTAATGTAGTGCATTGTTTTAGGTTCAGTGGTAGCTTGTTAAATAATATAACACCTGAGGAAGAAGGAGCCCTTTTAGTACTAGTTGATTTATTTAACGGGTTACTATAATCTTGTTTTGTACTTGTATTGTATGAGTGCCAGTCAGAATTTTTTTCAAATCTGTTGGTTACAATATACATAACTCAAGGTTTCTAAAATGTATAAGCTAGCTAGAGGTAGAATGTTGTACTTGATAAAATAAGGCTTACGCGATTCATTACTTTTAATACCAGCAATGCAGCGTATGACTCTCTTTTGTGCTAGAAATACTTTATGCGCCGATGTAGAAAGACACCAAAAACTAATTATACAATTTTCTTTCAGAACGTTGATATTATTCATAAGATCGTGATGTGGTATGAAATTAGCGCAGACGTATAGTCAGCATACAAATACAGAAAGTAATTTACGAATTCTACAATATCATTAATAAATAGGAGAAATAATATAGGTCCTAATATGGATTTTTGGGAACTCTTACCATGATAGGTAGAACTGAGGAATGGTATTCTTGTACAGTATTATGTACTGATTTGTACCTAATTTTTACAAATTGAGTTCTACCTGTCAGGTAAGACTAAAACAATTTCGCAACGACACCTCTTAACCCATACCTTTCTAATTTAGTAAGTAAAATGGTGTGATCCACACAATCGAACGCCCTGGTAAGATCGCAATATACACCAGCTATATATTTTTTATTGTCTAGCGCCTTCACTATTTCATTTATTAAAGAATGTATTGCAGTGATAGTTGAATATATTTGTCACAAATTATTGAATTCTTTTCTAGATGATGTAAAAGTCCAGATAGTATAGCATATTCAAAGATTTTAGCAAATGATGATGTAATAGATATAGGTCTGAAGTTTGCGATATCTCTGTGAATTTTTTTTTGTGGATGGGATAAACCGAAGCATTCATTAATGTAGATGGAAATCTACCTTCCTCAAAAGATAGTTTAATTAAATATGTTAACGGTTTAATAAGTGATATTGCTACATTCTTTAGTAAACTAAGAGGAATATTATTTTTGTTTTTTAGTTTTTTGACAATTGAGAGAACTTCTTCTTCGGTATAAAGAAAAACACACATACTATCGTAGATAGCCGTCGAAATACCACTAGGGAGACTTCTAATGGATCAGTAATAATTCTGCTCTCTGTAGATATCTTGAAGTTGGCAAATTTTGGTTTTTTGTGCGTGTATTTGGCTAGTAAGGACCAGGCAGCGTTACTTCGGTTTTCAGCATTTAAAATTTTATTGGTGTAAAATGAAGTTTAGTGTTTTCGACAAGATTACAATGGCGTTGCTTACTTTGTACATATATTAGTTTTAGACTTGGGTATTTTACTTGAAGATTGTATAAATCTCGTAATTGTTGACTAAAAAGTTTAATACCATGTTACCCAATTCCCAATTTTTGGATGAGATTTTTTAAGTGCCACTTGTTTTAGTGGAAAATGAACATTAAAATGAAATATGACTATTACGTGAAAATGATTGAAAGCTTCTTCAAGCGTTGAAAAGCTCTCCAGGTCTGGTCACTGCTCGTTACTTACATCATCTTGGAAAGAAGAAATATAGTATTGGTTAAAGCACCGTTTAATGATTTTTGTGGTACTGTTGGCACATTTTTATTAACAATATTGATATTAAAAGTAATGTAGTTATGACAGATACTGAGCAAGTATATACATTACAAGCACCACTACTGAAATTTACAAAGACATTATCAAGAATAGCTTGTTTCATAGTGGTTTTAGTAATTTTCTCGTGCAAATTAAATGTATATAGCACGTTTCTTGAACTTAAAACATTACGATCGTTTTTTTTCAAAGTGGAGGTTAAAATCACCATTTAATATTATATGAACATTAGCTTCATAAACATAATTTTTCTACTCCTATGCTTTAATTGGTTTATTAAATGTGCACGCCCCGTACTTTAATGATACCCATAATGATTCAAATTTTTCATAATGATACAAGTGTCCAGCCAATAGAAATGCAAAATTACTACAATATCTGCTAACTATCAAATTTGCTGTGATTTTACAACCAATAGAAATGCAACATCAGCACAGTGTTCGCTAAATATCGAAGTGGCCATATGAGCATTTCTGACAGATATAAAATTAACTAATGTTGACAATTCTAAGCTCTTTGAATAAAAGTTGTGAAAATTTTTACTTTCTTCAAATAAAAACCCCGCAAAAATGGACGATAGTGACAGTGAAATAGAAAACTTAACTCCACCAGAAATTACAGAACAAGCTACAATAGCTGCAAACAATTTATTACCCGCAAAATCGGCAAAAGCGTATGAAAAATGTTATTCCGAATTTATGGATTGTAGAAATACCAAGAACGTTAACAGCTTTTCGGAAAACGTTCTAATTGTTTATTTTGAAGAAGCGGCTAAAAAATTTAAATTTTCAAGTTTATGGACACGATACTCAATTTTAAAATCTACGTTATCTCTTAAACATAAAGTAGATATATCCAAATACACCAAATTGTGCTCTAATGAAAAGGAAATCTGAAGGGTATAAACCCAAAAAATCTAAAACGTTTTCTACGAATGAAATGAAACAATTTATTGGAGAAGCCCCCGATGTTAAATATTTATTGGCAAAGGTCAGTGAATCTAAATTTTGTTTGTACAGGAAAAAAAGATGTAAATGATGATTTTACATCAACACTGTTAGTTACAATTAGGGACACAAAAACGAAAACAACAAGAAAATTTACAATAACAGGAAAGTATTATGAAACATGCAAAAAGTACATGAATCTTCGCCCTAAAAACTGTGTAACTACGTCATTTTTGATCAATTAGATAAATGGGAAATGCACCGTACAAAACTTAGGAATAAATAAATTTGGTGGGATAGGAAAAGAAATTGCTATCTACCTAAAACTTCCTGGTCCCACTTTATATACCGGACATTGCTTTCGTCACACTTCTGCAACAATATTAGTTGATGCTGGTGGTGACATCACCTCTTTAAAACGCCACAGTGGGTGGAAATCTACGGCAGTAGCCGAAAATTACATTGAGGATTCAGTTCAAAATAAAATCAACGTAGCCAATCAAATTTTAAATTCGATTGAATACAACGAAATCAACAATTCTATAAATGTTAATCCATTACCTTCAACATCACCAATGGCATCAACTAATGTTATCCCAAAAGTGCCGCAAATGCAATTTAATAATTGTATTATAGAAAATATAATTATTAATCAAAAAGAATAGGTAATTGTAAAGTTTTGTTTCTTTTTTTGTCAAAGTTCATTTTTTGATATTTTTGTAATAAAGGTTTTTTAGTACAAGTTAGAACTGTTCATTATACTATAAACATAAATGTTCAAAATAAAGTACATACCTACCTAGTTATTTTTTTTATTAAGAGGTCGTAGAAAAAAATAGTGTATGCAACTCGCATTTAATGGCTATTAAGACACTCATATTCTTTACGACACTCGCCTACGGCTCGTGTCGTAATCCTCATACTCGTGTCTTAATAGCCGTCATTAAATGCTTGTTGCATAATATACTATTAAAACATCATGTACTAATTTACAAATTTTGCAAAATTTCCCAAAGGAGATCTATAGCAGGTAAGTGTTATGAATCGTAAGTCATTTACTTTCCACAATACATTGCAAATTTCTATATCTAGTTCAGAGCAATATTTGTCTAAATCTAGCACCTCTACATTGAGATTTTCTTTGGCATGTATTGAAACCTCCCCATGAATATGTAATTTACTACTAAAATGTGAAATTAATTTGATTAATTTAAGTATTTTATGATTTCATCATTACACCAAGTTTCGTTCAAACAGATAAATTTTACAATTGAGTTCGAAAAGTCCGTTTCTATTTGTGCGATTTTAATAGGATTGAGTCCTTGTATATTTAGAATTAGGATGTCAGCACTTTTATAGTCCTAGTCGACGAATTAATTCTCTTTTAAAGTTGGATCTTCTTGTGACGAAGTTCCATTAAAGTTTGAAGTATTTGACTTTGCAAGATACGCGGTAGCCGACTTATCATTTATTTTATTTACAAAATTAAATTATCCATATTAATAAACTTTCCACGATCATTAGATATGTTTATATTTAATGTATTTTTAATTTTCAGATTCGCTGTCGTATTTATAAAACTAACAATACTATTGCAGACTTTAGATTTTCCTTGTCTATTTAAATGTAAACCGTGCCGTGTAAAGTCACATTTAGTGGTGATAGCATTTAAGTAAATTAGTCGCGTTCTAGTATTAATAAACTCATTATAAAGTTGAACATTAATATTATATATGAAGTTGTTAAGTACATGACGTTCGTTGCAATACGTGACAGTAAAAAACAGAGAATTAGTATTTTTCAAAGCATTTAAAGTTGTTTTTACAGAAGTGTCTATTATAGAGCTTCCTTGCAAAGCATTGTTGGTACCCGCCATCACTATTACATAATCAGACAATGTGAAGTCACTCGTCAAGTAGTCTACTCTGTTAACAATACTTTCAATTTTTTTTTTGTCAGTATGCTCATGCTTATGGTTAGTATTTACTTATTTATAGCTTATATATCTTATTCGTGGACTGTTAAGGAGTCCTTCTCTTCTTCAGCCCTGGTCAATCCATGTTTGTTGGTGTTGCGTTGTTTTGTTGTTATTGTATAGTTTACAATCATGAGATGTGCTTATTTTTGGCGTAAAAAAAAGAAAAAAGGTTTATTTATTTAATGTTTAATAGTGCGTTAATTGACTTAAATGTGTGTATTGTTAAGTGGGGTGTAGTGTGCTTAGTGTGATTATTAGATTCGTCGTCCGGTTTCTTGCTGGGTCGTTATCGAATAGACGGGGGGATGCGGAGGGCATATGGGATGTTGTCCAGGGAATCTGCTATCTCCTCGGGGAGGTCGTCGAGGATCGCAGGGGAGATGATTGAATTTTAATTTAGGTTTTCTTCGTGGGAATTGGGGAAAACGGTAGTTGCATGTGCAAAGTTTTTCTGTAGCGTTTGGATTCTGTGTGTGTGATGGTTGGTATGTTTGCGTGTTGTGTTGTGAGGTCGCTAGGGTACCTGAGAGGTAACCTGTGTATGCGTCTGAGGATTCGGCATTCACAAGAGGCGATAGAAGAAAGGTGATTGGGATTTATATTGGTGTATATTGGTGAACGGAAATCCATAACAGGGCGGATGTACGTTTTATAAGTGTGTAGAAGTGTTTTGGGGTGGCAACCTCTGATTCTACCCCGGAGGGCGCCCAGTAGGTTTGGGCGGTTCCTAATCCTATTGAGTGTTTTTTTAACATCGGGGAGCCAATTGAGGGTTCTAGTAAAGAGGATTCCTAGGTAGGTGATTTCATCTTGAAGTGGGAGTCTTTCTTAATTTAGGGCGAGGGAAACATTTCTGGGAACTTATCTTCAGTGTAATTGGGATGGCGGAAGAGGATAGTTTGGGTTTTGGTGGAATTGGCGGAGACTCTCCACTGGTTAGCCCAGTTGGAGAAGCTCCGCAGGGTTTTCGATATGAGGCGGGAGGCCGTTTCGCTGTTTCGATTAACCGCCCAGAAGGCGGTGTCATCCGCAAACTGCGCAACGACTACTCCGGGTTGTGTGACTTCGAGAATGTCGCATGCGAAGATAGTGCAAAGTCTTGCGGTACGCCCGCTGTAGGTGGAAAAGGATCGGAGAAGGTTTTCCCTACTTTAACTCGAACTGACCGATTGGTCAGGTACGAGAGTAGGAGTTTGGAGAAGGGGTCGGGTATATTGAGATTACGGATCTTGTGCAGGAGACCGGCGTGCCAGACCCTGTCGAATGCTTGCTTAATGTCCAAAAATACATCCAGATTGAATTGTTTGTGATTGAATGCCCTGGTGGTCTCTGTAAGCAGCTTCAACAAGGGATCGTGACGCGTTCGGTTGGGACGGAAGGCGAATTGGTTGTTGGGAAGAAGGTCGTTGAATTCTAGGTGGTCCCCGAGTTGCCTGGCTAGAATCTGCTCGAAGCATTTTCTGAGGCAACACAGGAGGGAAATGGGTCTATGGGAGGAGGGTCAGGTTAAGTCAGCGTGGGGTTTTGATATCATGACGGTGGAGACCGATTTCCAGTCCGTCGGGATGTGAGAGAGGTTAAGCATTTGTTATAAATGTCGGAAAAATATACGGGGGGCTGGGTCAGGTAGGTGCCGAAGGATTTTCCTATTTAGACCGTTATAACATGGGGATGAATTTTTCCCTTTTTTGAAATATATTTGGACCTGGTCGGGCGTGATAAGGGACTCTCGTTATCGAGTTGGGCTTCAGGAAGGTTAAGGTTGCGGAATTCTTCAAGGCGACCCTCGAGGAGTACCTTGAACCGGTCATCGAACTGGGAATTATCGGAAGATTGAAAAATGGATTGAAGGTGGTGACCAAAGAAATCGGCCTTTTCTTGGTCGGAGATGTTGCCCTGAAGGTCGGTTAGGTGGGATTTTGGGTTTACTTTTCTTCTGGTCAGTCTATCGAACTGTTGCCAGAAGAGTTTGCCATTTCTATAATCTAGATTGGAAGTGGCTTTGGTCCAGGAGTCTTCAGCGTGTTTATTGGTTTCTCGCCTGATTAAGGCGTTAAGGCGATTGTATTCGGTCTTGAGAGCCGGATCCCTGGATCGCAAGAATTGACGATATACTCGTCTTTTCTCTTTGATCCAGTTCAAAATGTGCTGTGGGAGCGGTTTGCGGGAGATGTCGATGTTTTTTAATGGTACTGAGATTTCGACCGCTTCCGTAATTACGGAAGTTAGGTCACTAATGGCTCTCTCGAGATCTTGGGTCGTTTGAAGATTGGGTGTAGGAAGATTGTTGGAGATGTGTTCGGAGAACACATTCCCGTCTGCTCTAGAAAAATTTTTAATTACTGTGTATTGAGGAGGTGTAGGGAGAACTGGACAAAATGAAGTTTTAACCAGCAGTGGTATGTGATCAGATGTGATCGTGGTGCCTAGAAAGCACTCATGATCGAAATAGTGGGCTATGGGTTCGGAAACTATGATATGGTCTACTATAGAGGCACCTAAATGTTCGAAATAGGTTGGTTGAGTGTTGGGAGATTTGCAGGAGCGGCAACTGCAACAGAGCAGATGACAGCCTGTTACCGTTGCCATTCGTTACGGTGTCGCCGAATAGGACGTGGCGGGTATTGAAGTCACCTAGGATAACAGCATTAGGGAGGCTAGAAGCGTAGATTAAAAGGTCATCTGATAGTGTGTTGTGACCTGGTGGGTTGTAATAGGAAATAAATACTATAGGAGTGGGAAAGTGCACCGTTACAGCAACGCATTAGAGATGCTGTAGGTGCGCCGGGAGTTGAAAAGGAGTGGAGGGGAAGCAGTTTTTAATTAATATGGCGGTTCTATGCTGGCTATTGTTTGAATAAGTGTGAAAGGTGTCGAAATTAAGGGTGCATCTGGGTGTAAGCTTTGTTTCGGTGATGAAGATGATGTGAATATTGTGGGAGTGTAAAGTGTTTGATTAAGGGACGTTTCCGACGCACGCCACTGGCATTAACGGTCCCTGCTATGATATCCATTGGGAAGGCGTTAAGGATTGGGATTACGGTTACCTTCATCCGCGTACCTGATATGCAGACGTTGATACGCCGTTGGAAAAAGTTTTGGAAGAGGGAGTCTAGGAAGCGAAGAACCATGTCTTGTCGGTCAGGGAACATGCGGAAAAGGGAGTGTGTAAGGACTTACAGGAAGTCCTTAATGGAAAGGGGGTCGGTTATCGGGAGTGGGTTTGAAGTGGGCGGTGTCTTCCGAGTCGGATTCTTCGGAAGACAGGATAGTTTCAAGGGATGCCATCTTCGATGGGGAACTGGGAGGTTCCCGCCGCTTCCGGCACTTAAAGGAATAGGTAGGGTGAGCATCCCCGCAGTTGTTACACCTTGGGTTTGCAGAGGATTTGCAGACGAAGGATCTGTGACTTTCGTCACAGTTTGGACAGCGGAATCGCAGGGGAAGGACACTTTTCCGCGGTATGCCCCATGTAAGTGCAGGTAGAACAATAGTTTGGGAGAGGTTGGGGGATAAGGGAAGGTTCGCAGCGGTAGTGTCGCCCGAACAGGACGACAGGATCTCTTGGGCGAATCACGCAGGAGGAGGGAGCTATAGGAGTGGAGTTAGGTAAACGGGGACCGGAGAGTTGGGCGAGGGTGACGGAAGGGTCACTGAAATGGTGTCGCAGCCTAAGCTGCGCACCATCAACCAGGGAAGGTTAAGGGATTTTAAGGAATTTAAAAGGGATTTCTGGGTTGTAATGGATTTTGGGACATTGCGGATGCAATACCTAGAGGATTGGGAGCGGGTGGGATTAGGATTAGTGGAAGTAGGTGTAGTAATCACGGCAGGTACAGGTGGCTGGGAAGGTGTAGGTAAGAGGGCGTGTTTGTGTGAGTGTGCGGGTTTCTGTGTGTGCGGGTTTGTGTGGTTTTGTGGAGGCGGTGGAGCGTGTTGAAATGCAGGAGTGTGTTGAAGAGGTGAAAATGGAGGAGGCGTTTGAGTGGAAGCGTGTGCATGAGGATGGTCGGGGCGAGGCGAGGGTGTGTGCATATGTGTGTGATGAGTATCGGTGTAGGTGGACGGGAGGTGTCGGGGGTTGGGGATACCACCGTTACGGTAGCACGGTGGCGACCGTGCTTAATCATCGCGGTTATTGTTAGTGGAGGTTTTAGAAAATTGAATTAAAGAAAGGAAAGATAATTGGTTTAAGAGAAGGCCGGGTCTCCGTCGAGGTGCAGCCTCACACTCCTAGGATAAAAGGCTTGGAAATCAGAGACCCAAATAGAAAAAGGAGGAAAACAAGTGTTCAAATAAAACAAATAAACTAAAATTAAAACAATATCTTTATTAAACTGATACCTATTGCTTTACCCGACGTCGATCCTGTAGTTGGCGGTGGTGGTGTCCTGGATGCTTCAATGTGTTGTTCTTAGCTCCTGCTGTATTCCGACGGCTCCTGTTTGTGCTAGGCTGTGGATCCTCTACTGATGACCGCTTCTTCGCATTATCTGTATGCAAGCAGTGACAAATCTAACTCCGAAGCGGCGAAGATCACGATGCCGGAACGATGAGCGTAAAAACGCTAAGTTCTTTTTTTGGAAATTAAGAGATTTGTAATAAAAATCACAAAAACTCTTACGCGAGAAGGGGCTTACGTTCGTAACCGAGGTTAGGACACTTTCAAACGTAGCGTTCGGTTTATATATGCACATAATTTGGTACTTATGTCTTAAGAGGGTGTTAAGGTCTTCTGATAAACCTCTGCCATGACTGTCCGCTAAAATTAAGACTTTGCGTTTATTTTCGTGTAAATTACGGGTCGTAGTAAAAGCATTTTAATTTTTAGTACTTATAGATGTAGGAATTTCCTTTACCGGAGAATGCCTTTTCACAGATGTTATTATTGAACATGATTTTTTATCATCAATATGTGTGTTTACTTGAGATAGAGTACTAATCGCGGTTTTGTTTTTAGCGCAAATGTCTAAATTTTCTTTCTTACATGTGGCTTTGATGTCCGTTTTTTTTAAGTCGCCGAATGTAATTTTCCAAATGTTTTATTCTATCTTTCAATGCTTTAATTTTGAACTGATAAGTTCGTGTTCCCTTACTTTTAATTTGTTCAGTTTTAGCATTGATCATTAATGGTGGATTATAAGCATTGTAGAACAATTCACCGTTCATGTTGCAACACCTATTACTTAGTTTTTGAGTGAAGTGAAGAACTAATTTGTTTTTATTCCCGGTTGAAGGTGGAGAGTTGTTGACAAGAATAGACTTTAACTGTATCACCTTTAGATCATTGATTTTTGCCATAATGAAAGAAATATATTACAGTTTTGTTTCTATACTGAAACACGACAAACTCACACAACCGTTCACTACAATACTACGATCGTTTTCTACGTTAAACGTTTTCTTGGATAACATTGATATCCTAATAATGGTGGGTGGAAGAATTTGCCAATCTCAATTACAATTTGACAGTTTACATCCCATAGTTTTACCTAAAGGACACAGATTTTCTCAACTAATTGTAACATAAATTCGTCTTTTTATTTGTACCATTACTAAAAGGGTTACATTTAGAGCTTAAGACACGCTTTCTCCCATAAGAGGGTGATTCACCTGCAACGAGGTCACTTGGCAACATTTGCCTAATATATAGTCATCTTGTTTTCCGTTAAGTTTGGAATATCCTTAGCAGATGCCGCAAATGTGCGTAAATACGTAAGGCATACGCGATGTAATTAATAGTGATGGTATTGAACTGATACAAATAGCACGATAGTAAGCATTGTCGGTGATAGCTTTGTAATTTACCTGCTACAGAAATATGAGGCCGAGCCGGCAGTGGTTGATGGCGGGGTTATAACAGAAGGGTGTTTAAACTAAAATAAATTGAAAAGAAGGATTTAAACTTAAGGCGGGTGGTTTTACAATTTTCTTGTATTTTATTTGTTTGAATATATCGGCATAAATCATAAGTATAGTTAAAGCCAAACAATGTAGCGCGCACGTCATCAACGACGCATTTCCATGGCTACGTTTCCGTCGCAAATTGTATAATAAAATTTGTAAAAAAAAAACACAACTCTAAATGTAACGCAATTAATATAATACTTGTGAGATAAAATAATGTGTGTGCACAATCTTGTTTTTGTTGGGTTTAGACGCCTCTCGATGTAAAATTTTGTGATACAATTTTAATCAACAGGCCAGCAAGTAACGACGTAAACCTAGTCACTGTCAGAGCAAATGGACTGTCGATGCAAAGAACTCGTAGCATCATTAATTAGCTATTTCGAGCAAGAAAGGGATAATAATGGGCCTGTGTTGCCCTTAAATGTTGTTCAAGAGGTAAAATTTGGATTATATATCTGTGGCTTGGTTCTAAAAGGGCCAAAATCATGTTTTCTCAAAACCTACTCCAAGTAAATACTTTTTATACTAGAACGGCCAATCTCGTAAACCAATCCTGAAAGCAGATATAGAAACTTAATTGGCCAATGTCTAAGAGTTTAACACATTACCAGTAAATTCTAAATCGGCCAACGTCCACATAAGCCTTTTAGGTGGTACTATTTTTTACTTCTATAAGGGCCAATATTGACATTGGCCTTTCTATATGGAAAATTAGGGAATCTCAGGTGACATTGGCCATAGTAGTGCAGTGTGTACCTACTGTTAAGCAAGTTTGTGTATGTTAAGTGTTTGTTTTTTCAACATATTCAGCGATTGCAAGTAATAATTTATTGTGATGTACTCAAGAGGGAAGGCATTATTGACGTTGTGTAGAACATCAGCACGCATACAGGGTAACACAGAAGGTACGTTTAGTGTATTAGTAAAATTTTAAGGTTATGTAAGGAATGTTTGAAATAGTGAACGAATCGGTTTTAACAAATTTGGAATACATTACACCTACGTTTGTTATCAGATTATAACAATAAGGCTTTTAGCAAAATTAGAATAGCATTAGTAACAGTTACATTTTAAGAATCTCAATTTATTTACAGGCATTCAAAGTATATTAACAGATTGTAACTGACGACTTTAATTCACTGCTTGCAAATGACGAAGAAAGCTATGGAAGTTCCGACTACTACGTACCCAGCACAGAAGACAATGAAAACGATACTTCTAGTAGTGAAGAGGTACAAATAAAACAAAAATCTGGACAACAAATAAAAGTAAAGTCTCCTGAAAAAAACGTGCCGAATCATGATACCGTGAAGCAGAGAACAACACAAAAGAAAACAAGGGGAACGCAAAAAGTTGAAGAATGAACTGCATCTCGAAAAAGAAAACGTATTCCTAATAAATGGGAGAAAACCATTATACAAAACAGTATTACCTGCCTGCTAGATTAGAAGTCTGCCAAGTAATGGTTCTAAACACTTTAGACCTGACTCCAAAAAAGTTAAGGTGATTGTAGAAAAAATACGATGTTCTTCAGCAGGAATGAGTCCTAAAGACGGTAGGGGTATGCATGGAAATCACCCTAAAATTCCCGAAACCGACAAGGGCGTTAAGCAACATATTAACATGTGTCCTGCATATCAGAGTCACTACTCGAGAAGACACACAGTAAAAAAGTATCTAGCACCTGATTTGAATATTCTAAAATGTGTAAGCTATACCTCGAATATTGCAATGAGAACAGATATGTTCCAAGAAACGAAGCTATTTATAGGAGAATTTTTGTGGAAGATTTCAATCTGTCCTTTCACGCATCGCACAATGACACTTGTGGAACATGTGACAGAATAGACATGCGTCTAAATAATATTGATGATGAATTTCAAAGAGTACGAATACTGGAAGAAAAAAACAAACATCTTCAATTAGCTGAGTTAGTTTACAACGCAAACAAGAGTGATAAAATGAATATTAATCTCGTCGATTCAAACAATGTCCCACTTAGTTTTGATTTTCAAAAGTGTCTTCCTACTCCATTTTTGAAAAGCAGCATATCTTTTTACAAATGTAAGTTATGGACACTTAACTTGACGATTTTTCAGATGATGAAAGGAAAAAATTCATCAACCTGCTATCTATGGGATGAGACTATTGCGAACAGGGGTGGTTCGTGGTGGATCGTGTCTTTATTTGCACCTAAAAAATCTTCCTGCAGAAATAACCGAAATTAATATGTACAGCGACTGTTGCCCAGGGAAAAACAAGAATATTCTAATTGCAGTGATGTTACTGACAATTTTACATGAATTCAGTCCTACAGGGAGGCAGATAACTATCAATCACAAATTTTTAGTCCCTGGGCACACACACATGAAAGCCGATACTATATACGCTGCCATAGAAAAAAACAAAAAAGTGTACCACTGCAAACATCCATGTACCAATAGACTGGGCTAATTTAATCCGGCTGGTACCAAAGAATCCACCAATTAAAGTAGTAGAAGTTCAACAATGCCAGTTTTTAAATTTTAAACAACTGCTCAGTGGAATACTTCAACATAGAAAAACCACCACTATAGGATCGGCAGTCACTTGGTCACAAATTAGATGGATACAGTACCGTACTAATTATTTAGATACGTTGTCATCGTCTCAAACCACTCATGAATATTATCCGGACGATAACCTCCATCTAATGATGATGAAGATTTAGTGTAACCTGAAGTTAATTGTTACACATTTAATAAAAAATATTACTGTATTTTATTATTTGGATAATAACTTTTTTTTAGGATAAATGTTTTTTCTATTCAACTTTGCTATTTAATTACCCTTTTGATTGGCATATTTAATGTAAAATAAAGGCCAAAGTCAATTAGAAATAATAATACCGTGTACCTAAAAATTCCAAAGTCACATCAAACTACGTTATTCTTGACTAAAAATTTTAAAACAGTTCGGAAGTAAGTAGTATAGTGTTATACCATTGAATGGTTATACTCTAAAGATATCCTAACGCTTGTTTATGTAGTTTGTAAAAGAATGGAAAGACATAATGTTAAAGATACAGCTAAAACTTAAAACAGCAATTACTCAAAATCAATATTTTTGACATTGGCCCTTTTAGAACCTAGCCACAGATATATATATATATATATATATATATATATATATATATATATATATATATATATACAGGGACCGCCATAAACTTGGACACATATGGAAAAAATGTTTATTATTGAAATTTCTGAGAAAACTCTATTGGCGGCTAGTTTCTGCATGCCTGACAACCAAAAAATCCATTGTGACATTTGTCAATTTGGCGGGAATTTTGAAAAATGTTAACTGTGATACCAAAAAATAGGTCAAATATACAAGATATCCAAAAATTGTATTAAGAAAATGTATTTAGAATGCAACAAAGACTCCATATACTAATTTTCAACCAAATCAGAAAAAAAGTAAAAATTCCATTTACTTGTTTTACCTGGAAATAGTTTTAATAACATAAATTACATAATTTTAGGTCAAAATTAATCAAATATTTGTAAAATGGATGATTTGTGAGGGAAAATTTAAGAAATACGAGTTAGCCTCGTCACTGGTTGTGTTCATGCCCTATATATTGAAGCGCATGAGCTGATCTAATATTTTTAACCGGTAAATAAAATGTGAAAAAACTAATATTTGTAATTAAAACTTAGCAACACATTATTTATCCTTATTAAATTTAATATTGGTTAGTACATTTGAAATTAGCGATATTTTTGAATTTAATAAGTTGGCTTTGGAAAAATCAAATATTTCGGCTTATAAGGATGAAAATTATTGCTCCGTACAGTGCACCTCATAGTTTAAGATACTTAAATTATGTAATTTATGTCATTAAAAGTATTTCCAGGTAAAGCAAAATTTTATGATGTTCGTAATAAAAGCAGAAACTAACCGCCAATAGAGTTTTTCAGAAATTTCAATAATAAAAATTATGTGTCCAACTTTATGGCGGTCCCTGTATATATATATATATATATATATACAGGGTGTCCCAACGATAGAGTAAAGTAAGTTTATGCTTAACTAGAATTATTTGTGTAAATATTGTATGGACCATGGGGTAGAGGTAAGAAGTGTGCATTTTTTTAAAATATTGGAAGTTATACAGGGTGTGCCAGAAAAGCAGGACGTGAAAAAGTATAATTTTTTTAAATAGAACACCCCGTGTTTGATTTTAGTTTTTAATTCTACGTGTCCATACAAACATATTTTGTCATACAAAAGATTGGCTGAAAGTTTTAGTTCTTGAGATATTCGCGTTTAAAGATTATTATGGTCATTTTCGTGGGGTTGATGAATGGGCAATTGTTCCGTTATTTCACAATAAAAAATTGATATTTCGTGTGAAAATGAGTGATATTATACTAACGTTTAGACCGAGTAGTATTTCTAATTTTCTCAACAGGGTGTTTGTTATAACCATTCAGATTTGAAAATTCTCAAATTAAAAAATCAGTTTTTTAATTGCACACCCTATATTTTTTATTTCATTTTATTCGGGATTAAAAATCTATCATTTTTGTCAAATATATCCTATATCTATCTTTGATAGTTTTCGAGTAATTTCGATGTTTTCACACTAGCTACTTTATTTTCGATAACATTGCATTGCATGGATCTTGGTAGCCACGGAAAATAATAATTGCGTTACTAAGATACAAAGGTTTCCTACTTGTCAAAATAAACACATATTAAAATTGTCGTTTTCGCATTTAACTTGTTATCAATTCTTGTATCAATTATGGATTATTCGACAAATGAATTAATTGATATGATATACGTGTTGGGCGAGGCTGAAAAAAACCCTTTATTGGCACAACGAATCTACAAAATGAAATATCCCGAAGGTCGAATACCTACTACTATAGGCTTGGAAAATTTGATGGATAGATTTGATTCTAGCGGTAGTGTTAAATACTTCAAACGTAAAGTTGTTAATAAAAGGGCAGCTAATGAAGAAAAAGAACTTGAAATATTATTAAATATACAAGAAAATCCCCAAGTGAGTTCTAGAACATTAGCGACGATATGTGATACCTCCAAATCAAACGTGAATCGAACAACGCTGAAGTATAAGTACCATCCCTATCACATTGAGCTTCATCAAGAATTGCGAGAAGAGGATTTTGCAAGACGAATTGAATTCTGCAATATCATTAATCAACGGCTGCAATTAAATAACAACTTTTTGTGCTCCATAATGTTTTCCGATGAGGCGACGTTTAAAAGTAATGGGGCTGTAAATCGTCATAATATGCACTATTACGCCATTGATAATCCATTTTGGCTACGAGAAGTTCAAAACCAAAATTATTGGTCACTAAATGTGTGGTGTGGTATACTTAATGACCAAATTATCGGTCCCTATTTTTTTGATAATCCATTAACGGGCCGCAGCTATTTGCATTTCTTACGTGAAGAATTGCCTGTGTTACTTGAGGATATCAATTTAGAAGGACGACTAAATATGTGGTTGCCACAGGATGGTGCACCTCCACATTTTTATCGGGACGTAAGGGAATTCTTGAACCAGCAATACCCGGAGAAATGGATAGGACGTAATGGCTTTATAATATGGCCACCCAGGTCATGCGATTTAACTCCACTGGATTTTTTCCTATGGGGATACATAAAAGATCGGGTGTATATTATTAAACCTACAACAAGGGAGGACATGAAAATAGAATTCGCAAAGCTTGTCGCGCAGTGACCCCTCTTATGTTATCCGAAGTGAGACAGAACATGAGAAAAAGGCTCAATATGTGTATTCAGCAAGAAGGCCGTCTATTTGAGCATTTACTAAGACGGAATGTTGAATAATTATTGAATTACTGTTTCTCATTAATAAAACTGTTAATATTCTCGCTTAGGTGGTTTGTTTTATTTCGTCGCAATTGTTTTCCATGGCTACCACGATCCACAATAATGTTATAGTATCGTATGTAACGTAGCTAGTGAGAAAATCGAAATTCCTCGAAAACTATCAAAGATAGATATAGGATATATTTGACAAAATGATAGATTTTTAATCCCGAATAAAATGAAATAAAAATATATAGGGTGTGCAATTAAAAAACTGATTTTTTTAATTTGAGAATTTTCAAATTTGAATGGTTATAACAAACACCCTGTTGAGAAAATTAGAAATACTACTCGGTCTAAACGTTAGTATAATATCACTCATTTTTCACACGAAATATCAATTTTTTGTATTGTGAAATAAAGGAACAATTGCCCATTCATCAACCCCACGAAAATGACCATAATAATCTTTAAACGCGAATATCTCAAGAACTAAAAACTTTCAGCCAATCTTTTGTATGACAAAATATGTTTGTATGGACACGTAGAATTAAAACTAAAATCAAATACGGGTGTTCTATTTAAAAAATTATAATTTTTCACGTCCTGCTTTTCTGGCACACCCTGTATAACTTCCAATATTTTAAAAAAATGCACACTTCTTACCTCTACCCCATGGTCCATACAATATTTACACAAATAATACTAGTTAAGCATAAACTTACTTTACTCTATCGTTGGGACACCCTGTATATGTATATATATATATATATATATATATATATATATATATATATACATACACACACACATGTATAATAATTGTACAGTAAGAGTATTTTATTGTAGCGTGTAGCTACTGCTCTAAACGCCCGTTTATGGACAGTAAGCAGAATCAATCTCTCATGTAGAGAAAAATAATGAGAAGTTAAAGGCGCCAAAGAAAGATCGTTGCTATCCTAAGCGAGTTACAAACACAGCAACATTGGATACAAGCGGTGTTCGTGATACTATTTAGAATATGTATCAAAGAAGTAAGAAGACTAATGTACATTTTACAATTGTAAAATTGAATTTATTATTATATTTATCATTCAAGACATTAATATAATAAAAAAGTTTTATCCTGAATGGTTATAGAACAACACATAACCATTCAATCCCTGTGATCCCAACTAAAAGATAGGGAATTATTCAATGGCAGCAACACTTCTATGAGAAGATTGCTCATAGAACTACCGGATGTGGTTTTGAAAAGAGTGGAATTCCTGCGATCATATAAACAAGCTAAGGATGATGCTCTCTACCAGTTTTTATTCCTTGATGAGATCTGGATATTTTAAAATGAAACTATCGGTCGTTCTTGGCGAAGTGAAAATCTAATGAGTTTTAAACCTACTAAAACAGATGGCAAAAGGTTGTACTACAATACAAATCAACTAAAATTTAGGCAAAATCTCTTTTCAGACATATTATACTTCATGCAGGGAGCGAAAATGTATTTATTGAGGGTTGTGAAGCAATATTTTGTTCAAAAAGTAAACTTGGCGATTATCATGGGGAAATGAACCAGGAAAACTTCTTGAAATGGTGTGAATATCAGTTGTTGCAAAACTTACAGATTCCTTCTCAGATTATACTGGATAATGCATCTTGTCTCAGCATGTTATTGGAGAAAACGCCTACCACTGCATGAAAAAAGTGCTAGTAAAGAGTCGTTAACAAATAAAAACATCCCCTATACAAATATGATGTTTAAAACCAAACTTTTGCATATTGTCTCTCAGTAAGGACACAAATAAACCATTAAAAATTATTATTAATTTTATTAAATACATAAATAAAAAGTTTACCTCGAGTAGGATTCGAACCTACGACCTGTACTTTGCTAGAGTACTGCGCTACCAACTGCGCCACCAAGGTTCAAGCCCCAATCGATGCAAATTTTGTCTTTATGTATGTAGAACTGATGTAAATTCTAAATATAATGAGATTACAGTCAAATTACTTATATTAATGGAATGTGAGCCTGCAATACCGCAAGGATTCACACATACCAAAGCAACTTAACTAATATTAACATAACAAATAAACCATGTTTACACTAATTATTAAACACAACTCTATTTTAGAAACAAACCACCCAAAAAGTATGTAGTAGACGAGCTAGCAGAACAGTATGGACACAAAGTCTTAAGTCTCCCTCCTTACCATTGCATATTCAGCCCTATTGAATTAATTTGGGGCATAGCAAAAAATTATTACAATAGGCATATTGGTAGAGATGGTAACAGTGAGAATGACTGCCTGAATATGTGGCACGAGGCATTACTGGTTACTTCTGATATGTGGAAAAATTCTATAAAACATACCGAAGAAGAAATTTTTAGGTGGTATGAGAGGGAAAGAATATTTGAGCGCCCAGAAGTCCGTCCTCTGACTATAAATTTTGAAAGTGATGATAATGACACTAATAACGAATTAGATTTAGAAATTGAATCAGGTTTTGAGGCTTTTTAGTGAAAATTTCAAAATAGCTTACCCATCTGTTAATAAATCATTTAATTATTTACTTGTTTATTTATTTACTTATCGAAAAAAATGTGAGAACAGTTATTAATATATATGTTGTTATTTATGCAACCAACAATTCAGCAATTAATATTTATTTGTGGTTGAATAAGAAATATTATTTGTTGGGAAATTAAATATTTCCTGATCAATCTGGCAATAATGTAAATGTAAACGTCATCAAACGCTGATGGCGTGCGCATCACTTTGTTTGGCTTTAACTATACAGGTATGGAAAAATATTATCGCGGTCTGCTAAGTGAGATAGAATACACAACAAACTAAAAGCGCTGATGCCATACATGCGTCTTTTGAGTAGGCTAGTATATCAATGACACATTTAATTGCTACTGTCAACGGGAATTGAAAATCAGTGTTTTTGCAAGTCCGACAGAATACTCATGTATTTCACTGAAGACAAAATACAGATTATTAAGTGGTATTATTTAGGATGCACTCCTTTTTCCTTTGAAAACAGGCAAATTCCATCAGAAAGTACGATTATGCGTACTGTTTGAAAATTTGAAAGGTGCGGATGTTTAAATAATTGTAGAAAATACAGTAGAATTGATGGTAGTGATGATGAGCATCCTGGTCGTAACTTAAACGATGAGCGCGAACTCCGAGAAATTGCAGTGTGTAGTTTAGGAGAAACTAATTTCCCGTGCAATAGTACAAAAATTGCTGAAGAAATGAATATCGAACCAAGAACAGTTCGCAATATCTTGAAAAGGAATAAATACCGTTGCTATGAGTTGCAAACTACACATGAAATTTTTCCAGAACATCATCAAAAGCGTATGGAATTTTGTGAAGATATGATGAATCGGGTTAATGAAAACGAAAGATTTATTGAAAATATTTTGTTTACCAACGAGTGTTCTTTTAACTTACATGGCCATCACAATCCGTCTGTCGTTGTTGATTACTCTCGGGAAAACAAATACATTAGTATTCCTTATCGGTCACTATACCCCCAAAAAGCTAATCTTTGGGCAGGTATTTTAGGCAACTCCATAATTAAATATCCTCCTCGCTCACCTGAGAATGCGCCGAACGATTTTTGTTTGTGGATACGTATCCCAGCAAATTTATGGGCACAAGCACGAACGTACTAAACATTTGGACGAACTTCGTGTCAAAATTACAGCCTCTTTAAACAGCATCACCCAAGAAATGTTAGAAAACACCTGAACTGAATTTTATCACAGATTTGGTTACTGCCTTGCGCAAGGTGGAGGTCTTTTCGAAATTCTTATAAAGTAGTTTTGAAAAAAGTGCATTCTGTTTAAAAATAGTTGGTTTGTGAATAAGAATTCTAATGCTAAAAGTTAAATCTTAAACTTACGTTATATTATCAATGTAAATGTTAACGGTCTTGTTTGTAGCTCTCGTAAGTTTCTTCTTCGTTCTTCTTACGAGTAGTAATCGAACCATGTCATAAATTACCAATTACAATAAACTTCGATGTTTGAGGTATTATCATTTAATGTTTAAGTGTATTTACTTAATAGTTTCAAAGAACATGCTACTTTTTAACATCATCTTGATTGCTTTGTTTTGGTTGGAAATGTTGAAGCTAGATTGAAGGAGAGTTAAGTAGTTCATATTTTGTGCCTACATGCAAATATGTACAAGTGGCAACATCGGTAAAGTTATGTCTCTCTCACACTTATATATTTTTTTTTTTTTATGATTGTGGACCTGAACAGGCTAAATAAGACCTATCGTGCTAAAGCACTCAGGAACACTTAGGAGGATGGATAGAGGGATAATGAATTGCCAATAGATGCCTATGAACAGCTACCTTAAATTTTCTCATATCATAAGTGAGAGGAAAACAGGAACTAGGGAGATCATTCCAGAGTTTAGAAGCCGTGTAGAAAAATGTGGATTGCGCCCGTTTGGTACAAGTGGAGATTTGTACTGCATACTGATGATGTGATTGAGCGAACCGAGTGTTTCTCGCAAAGATAGCCGGAGATGGTATCAAAGAATGTAATTCACCAGCACAATAGCCGTTGTAATAACGATAATACAAAGAAAGAACTGAAACCATCCTTCTATGCTCAAGGGACTGTATGTGAGAAGTTAAAGGCGGGTCATTTATAAGCCTAATCGCTCTCTTTTGAATACGATCAACGATATCGAGAGCGTATTGGGGAGCACTAACCCAAAGGTGAGAATTATATTCCAGATGAGGCCGAATTTTGGCCTTATACAGCAAAAGGAGTTGTCGAGAGGTAAAGTACTGCTTAGATCAGTACAAAAAGCCTATTTTACGAGCAGCTGTTTTGGTAGCTGACAGAAGATGGTCAACCCATGAGAGATTTGAAGATACAGTCATACCTAACAGAGTAATAGAGTCTGAAAACTTAAGAACTGAGCCATTCATACTTACAACAGGAAATGATCGATCTTTTTTGGCGGACATAAGGCAACACTGAGTTTTGTTAGCATTAAATTTAACTAGATTATTGCTTCCCCATTCGAGAATACGTTGAATGTCTTTGTTGATTGAATTTGCCATGTCAGCTTTAATTTCTTGATTTGACATAGAAGGTGGATTATCACTATGAGTAGACTGAGATGAACTACAGTGAAGAGTGCTATCGTCAGCAAAGCAATGGATGGGGTTAGTTGTTGAAGAAATAAGGTCGTTTATGTACAGCAGAAAAGTGTAGGCGCTATAACGGATCCCTGTGGTACGCCCGCGTTAACGCTAACTTCTTTTGAAAAAAGCCATCAACTACGACACGTATTCGTCTTTCATCAAGGAAACTAGAAACCCAGTTGATGAGCGCATCATTTAACCCAAACGAGGTGAGTTTGGCAAGTAAACACTTATGCCAAACTTGGTCAAATGCCTTTGAGATATCTAAAGCGACTACAACTGTTTCACCGGACTGCTCTACTGTATTGTTCCAAACTTGGGTCACATATGAAAGAAGATCGCCTGTTGAACGACTTTGCCTAAACCCATATTGATGGTCACTAAGGAGTTTGTTAGTTTCAAGAAACGTGAGCAGTTGCTGATTGATGGCTTTTCCATGATTTTAGACAAAATGGAAGTGATGGCAATTGGTCTGTAATTTGAGGGATCGGTCTTATCGCCTTTTTGGGAATAGGTTGAACATTTGCTAACTTCCATGATGAAGGAATTCCCAGAAGATATAGAGATCGTATAGAGCTTAGATAGGACTGGTACTAGTTCGGGGAACATTTCTTTAAGACAATAGCTGGGATACCGTCTGGGCCGGTCGCCTTATTGAGATCAAGCCTACTGATGATCGATTCCAAGAGCTTGTACCGAAAATGAATTGGTTTCATAACGTATGAAGAAGAGTTGACTAGGGGCACATCTTTTCCAGAATCATTGAGACACGAGTTTGATGCAAACAAATCCACAAAAACGTTGGCTTTGTCTACAGAATCAGCAACTACCGATCCGTCAATAGATGTCAGGGGGGGAAATGAAGATGTTCGGAAGTTTTCACTAATGGCTTTTGCTAAAGACCAAAATTTACGACTGCCTAAAGGAGATGTAGCTAGTTCATTACATTTTCGTTGTTCGAACAACTTTTTAGTTTTAGTGATGACACTTTTGCAGATATTTCTAGCACGAACGTATTCTACATGTCTGTGAACCGATTTATTAGATTTCCATTTAATGTAACATTTATTTTTTAAAGATATTGCATCAGAACAAGCCTTATTGAACCAGGGTTGGGAACGTGAATGACCTACACGGTACTGTTTTTTCGGAATGTATAACTCCATTCCCATGAGGATGACTTCAGATACTGAAAGAGCGATGTCCGAAGAAGAGGACGACTTAAAACAATATTCACGCCATGGAAAGGTTGCAAAGAAATCCGTAAATCACTCCATCGAGCTGACTTAAAACACCACAAGGTTCTATCGGTTTTGCGAACAACAGTGGAATTAGGTACAGTAGAAATGATTTTTATTAGACAATGGTCGGAAAGACCTAAAGGCGAAAGAACGGAAGTTTTATAAACAAGAGGGTTTGATGTAAGAAAGAGATCTAGAAGATGTGGAGTATGGTTAGGGTTATCAGGGATTCTTGTGGGTTCAGAAATCATTTGTGTGAGATCACATGAAATAGCAAATGTTTCTGCACTATGACCAGCGGGATTTGTAGTAGATGAAAATTGAAGCCAATTAGAGTTATGAACATTGAAATCGCCTACAAATGAGATATCTCAAGATGGAAACTGAGACAGGAGATAGTCAACTTTCGTACTAAGGTAATCGAAGAAGTCTTTAAAGTTGCTGTCATTAGGAGACCTATAAATGTAACAGTAGAATTTCACAAAATTAGGACCAGAATGTTTAAACCAAATCACGTCAAAATTTTTATTTTCTAAGGAAGAAACCCTCTTGCTAGCAATTCTGTCCTTGATGTAGGCACATACGCCTCCTTTATATCGAAAGTTAGAGTGAAGATGGTATTGAGGAAATTGCAAGTCGGGTGACTCGGAGCTTTCCGAGGAGACTTGTGTTTCAGATATTTATTATAATTATTATAATGTTTATTGGGTTTCTTTCTAGCTTATTATAAGTAAGACCTGCAATAATGTTTTTCTATACCTGTATACACTGTGTCTCTTGAATTTCTGGACATAGGGAATTCCCATGTTAAAATAAACTATTGTATGTATTGGCTCCCCTAATTATTTTACAGTAAAATGTCAAATGTAAAACTTCTTAAGGAAAAAAGGCTGCTTCTTATGTTACAATTGCATTTACATTTGGTTCATCCGTTTTCGAGAAATTTAGGAAAAACTTAAGGGCTTTTTCGTAACTAGTCAAGATTGCTTTGCTTCAGACAGACAATGCTAACAATAATTATTAATTGTCATTGTAAATCATTCATTGTTCAAAAACAATTCATTCATCATTAAAACTTTATTTTTAAAGAAAAATTTGTTTATAAAAATGAATTATTACACCAGTGAAGAAAAAGTAAAATTTATTGTTTAGCTGCAAACGGAGATTTATTTGAACACTTGATCAAATAGTAGAAATGATGATTTTTTGTTATTTATTTTCCAATTTTCATAATTAATTTGACACTTACATGGCTTATTAACGTTACCGGTTACGAAAACGCCCTTAAGTTTTTCCTAATTTTCTCGAAAACGGATGAACCAAATGTAAATGCAATTGTAACATAAGAAGCACCCTTTTTTCCTTAAGAAGTTTTACATTTGACATTTTACTGTAAAATAATTAGGGGAGCCAATATTTACAATAGTTTATTTTAACATGGGAATTCCCTATATCCAGAAATTCAAGAGACACAGTGTATATGAATTTATGATTTAATAAAATAGCTCTCTTCTCCATTATGATTTTATATTATTACATGTTACGTAAGACCTCAGAAATTCATTTCCATTTTGTCTGCTTATGGATGTTTTTCTATCATTTATTTATGAAATAGTAAAATTAAGCAGGTACACAAAAATTTGTAATCAGACTTTATCTTTGTAATGCAAATGACACTCGTCTTGGAAACATTTGGAAATATTATGTCAGTTTGTTGGTGATTACGTTCTTGTTAGTATATACCTCTTAAATTATTAAATACGTCATAGTTTTTATATCGTTATGGTTTTAATTTTAGGTTTGCCATTTTATTTTTCGATATAACTTTGAATTTGATAATTTGGCGAAACTTGGACTTGATTTAGAGTTACCGAAATAATCATCAAACAAAAATGGTGATTATTTTAAGAAAGATGTGGAAAAAGCCTTGTCAAATCCACCAGAAGCTCATATGGTTACTTTCTCGGTAAATGACCATGCCCGTGGACCTGTGGTAACTCGGTCCACTTAGCATTCGCTAGTTAATATGTTCGATTCCGTTACCGTCTACCTTGTATGAGGTTTTTTCTGACGATTACCCACATACAAATATAGCGGGATGATCACTGCGTACTTAGACGCACTTCAGGTTCGGCTATTTAGGAGATTCCGGGGGTAGTATCTCCCCCCTCCAAATCCTAGACCTTCCTTACGATCCTATCGTGACCCCACCCATCCTTAATCCCACCATGAATACTCAAGTTAATTATAATCAATGCAATTTTGATACGACGCATAATTTAGCCCATCCAAAAAAGGTGAAATTTAGGTATTTTTCAATATCTGAATAACGATCAACTTTATAAGAAAGTGTGTGAACAATTTTTTTAAGATAGGTCAACGTTACATAACCTTTCTTTACAAGGTTTCGTGATACAAAGCCAATCCAAGTAAGCGTTAGAAACTAAAAAATGAGAATTAAAATGGCTTAAACTATATTATCGATTGCTTTACGGAAGCGGACAAATTTGTCTTGGTTTGAAGGTTTAAACGTCAATCTCACATAAAATATTATTGTTCTACAATGTTGCCAGTTTGCATTATGAACATATTACGTAAACGGTTACATATTTGTATAATATACTGTGATAATAGATTAAACGATAATGACAATATTAAAGTTAAGGACGTGTTTAAAATACATGTGTGAAAGTGCAAAAAAAGTTTATGTATAAATAATTGACAATTTTTTGCCAAAGCTAGTTTCAATTATATAATTAGATATTATGTAGTAAAATTATAAGCAGATAATTTACCCATGCGCGATACAACTGTAAAAATTATTTATAATAATAATAATATATAACTACCTCGGTGGTGAAATGGTTCGAGTGCTTGCCTTTCATGTGAGCGGCGCGGATTTAAACCTGGCCGAGGTAGCCGTTTTACTAAAACGGAGAAAAACCAACGCACTCCTTCTTCTCGGACAGGAAGTACAACTGTAGGTCCTGTGGCAATACGATGTTTGACACGTTAAAGATACCTTACTAAAGGTGGAATTCCTTTAGTAGATCAAAATTGTACTGACGGGCTGTGCTAATAAACTAGTAGTTTATGGGCATAGAGATGCCTGACATTTGCGTTTGTGTCTAGATCTCGACCAACAAATACAAGAAAAAAATAATAATAATAATTTAACTTTTGACTACAGCTTAAATAATTATTAAAAATTTTGTGGAAGTGGGCGGCTTTAGATTTTTTTTAAAAGCTAGAATTTATAAAATCCCTGTTTTGTTTGCCCTCTAGATTTGGGGTGTTTTATTATTACACCAAAATACTATGCTGGTATTAGACGGTTTTCACTAACCTCAAATCCGATTATATGTCAAAATTAATTTAAGTTGCCACATTTAATTGAAATGAATAGCAACCACGGAACTCTGTATAATAATAGAAGGAGCCTATTTAATTTTGAATGAAGAAATAGGGTTCCGCCGTATTATAAATGATACCAATTTTCACGAGTCAGAGCAGTTGCTAACTATGTTTCATTGCCATCTTTAGAACCCGCCTATTGTGCAAGAGAGGATGCACATAGATCGGATTTAGGTTCGCAATTCTGTCTGGTGTTGTCAAGCATTTCAGACATTAAACATGTGACAACAAAAAGAAATATAAAACTTAATTTTATTACAGTGATAAAATAAGCATAGCCCCTGAAGCTGAGATTTGACAGTTATCAAACTGTTATTTTTCTCAATCTGACAACATCGGTTTCCTCTTACAGTATTAATATTAGTGACGCAACTGCTCTGACACGTGAAATTTACGTGTTTACAGGGTGTTACATATTACCAGGGTGAACCAAACATACTTTTTTTTAACGGGACACCCTATATATTATATCAAATTTAGATTAAGCTCATCTCCTCATACTTCCAATATATGGTTTCATTACGTTATACATGATATTTCAAAAGTTATGGTCAATAGTACACGAAAATCATTCTCATTTCAACGTCCTGTACACCCTAGACAGAACAACCTAACAATAATTTCTCCAGGCATAACGTTTTTATATTAGTACAGTGTTACGAGAAAGTGCTATTGCTTTATTATTGCACCAATTGAATATAGAGCGAGCCAAAACTCGAACACATGATTTTGTCCATTTTTTCAAATGAATCACTCTGTATTGTATTTTAAAAAGTGAAAATATACTTTATGTTCTTTCACTCCCTATAGCTAAAATTGTTAATTTCTGAGATATTTTCAATTTAATAACAGAAAGAGGTTTTGTTAAAAATTTATATTATAACAAGTTAGTCGTGAACAAATAAAAGTGTGACAATTATTATAAAAAATTCAAACAAACATCGGTTATAAAGACAAAATTTATATAAAATTAATTAATTTCATAATAAATGTTCAAAATGTCCACCTAAAACATCAATACAGCATTGCAGTCGATCTTCAAATTCTCGACTGACATTTCTTAACATTTCGACATTAATACTCTGGAATGCTTCTCGTATTCTATTTTTCATACCATCTTGTGTGCTTGGAAGTATTTGATATACACGGTTTTTCACATAACCCCAATTGAAGAAGTCAATTTTACTAAACCCTGGTGAACGAGCTGGCCAAACAATGAGTCCTCCTCTTCCCACCCATCTCCTAGGATCTCATAGTACCCATATCATGTCTGTTAATTCCTCAACAGGAAAGCTCATTTCAAACAGTATTTAAGTGTTTACAAATTAATAAACACTATACAATCTCAAAGAAGTTGGTTAAATGACAAGCTACTAATTATTACTGAATAATATCTATCTGTCATTTGTTCACGGCTATCTTGTTATAATAAAAATCTTTCTGTTATTAAACTGAGAATATAATTCACATGTCACATGGTACATTTTTTATTACTTTCATTGGTTAAAATACAAAAACAAAATCCCAGAATAGGCTATCAAATCGGTGATAATTTTATCACCGCATGTTGACTGTCACATGATTTTAATGAATAAAATATTTTGCTGTCAAAGTGACAAAAAGTTTCAAAGAAATAAAATAATTGTATTGATTATCTTGCAACTGTAATATTTACTATCAAAGTGACAGATCGTTTAAAATTGTAAACTTTAAAAAATATATTTTCTATTAAGGTTCATTACATTCCCTTATCAAATATAAATATAAATTCTATTAACGTTCATTATATTCTCTTACCAAATGTAACACGTGGTATGTTATGTTACGTTATTCGATGATAATCATAACACTAGTTATATTATCTCCGAAAATATCTCGGAAATTAATGATTTTAGCTATAGGGAGTGCTTAATAAAAATGAAAGAACATAAAGTGTATTTTCACTTTTTAAAATAAAATACAGGGTGATTCATTTGAAAAAATTGACAAAATCATGCTCTACATTCAATTGGTGCAATAATAAAGAAATGTCACTTTCTCGTAACACTGTACCAATGTCAAAATGTTATGCCTGGAAAAAATTATTGTTAGGTTGTACTGTCTAGGGTATACAGGACGTTGAAATGAGAATGATTTTCGTGTACAATTGACCATAACTTTTGAAATACCCTGTATAACGTAACGAAACCCTATATTGGAAATATGGGGGAGATGAGCTTGATCTAAATTTGAAATAATATATAGGGTGTCCCATTTAAAAAAAGTATGTTACCCTGGTAATATATAACACCCTGTAAATACGAAAATAATTTTATAATGTGAAGTTTGAAGTTGCCTATAATTTTTGTAAATAACTTTTTTTGATATCTCCTTTAATAAGGGATATATCGTACTTCGACGCATTAATGATATATAAGCTGCTGGCCACTCGAACTTACACATAGTGATTTTTAGGCAAAATTTAAAGTGAAATATTTTCAATAGGAATGCAAACTTTTGAACGCGGCTTGCAAATTTTAAGAGCTAGTTTTTTTCGTATTAAGCTGCATGACGTATATTTATCGTAGGACCATAGGTTTATTATATACGGGGTAATTAAAAAGTTTGTAAAAATTTGGGTAGCAAAATTTTTAAAATGCTATAACTTGACATTGCATTGACGGTTCTTGATGATTTTTGCGGATTTGGAATCCTTGTTTCGGACAAAACAGTGAAAAGAGCATGAAATAAAAACAACTTGAGGTGAGAATTTATTGTTACAAAAGATTAAATAATGCCAAACCTTAGAGGGCGTCGTACCCTACGTTTCTGTTTATTATCGACCCGGTATAATGTGTAAATTTTAACCCTCAAATAAAATGCTTAGACCATTGAAAATCTACGTGAAACAAAGATTCCAAATCCGCAAAAATCATCAAGAACCGTCAATGCAATGGCAAGTTATAGCATTTTAAAAATTTTGCTACCCAAATTTTATGTTGGGTAGTGTGTGCAAGGCTTTTTTTTTATTTTTTGCATGACTTCATTGATCACCCCATATATAATAAACCTATGGTCCTACGATAAATATACGTCATGCAGCCTAATCCGAAAAAAACTAGCTCTTAAAATTTGCAAGCCGCGTTCAAAAATTTGCATTCCTATTGAAAATATTTAACTTTAAATTTTGCCTAAAAATCACTATGTGTAAGTTCGAGTGGCCAGCAGTTTAGATTATATAATAGTTACAGGAAAATTAAACATTATTAATTTGGTAACCCTGAAATGGTTTAGTTACACTGAGTTAACCTCATTATATTGTTTGGTAGGAAGTCAAATGTCAAAACATTAATACATATTACAATTGCATTGTGATGATTATTTTATAAAATGGATACACATCTTAATGTGGTTTTAAAGTATAGAGCAGATACATACTCTATTGGTAGTAGTAACAGCACTTAATTGGTAGGTGAAGCAGATTGGTTCTATTAACCTAGCATCCATCTCAATTTTTAAGTGCTTTAAAATGTGAATTTAGGTAAACATGTATTGATATTATTATTTAAAGAAACTTTTAAACACCATATAAGAACATATTGTTACTCTCCACTAAATTATAAATTTCATTTCAGAAAAGTGAAGGACTAAAGACATAACATCGGAAATACCGTTTATGGATGGTGCAAAATATTTGATACATTCTACATTTAGTAGATTGATAATTCAGTGAATTAATGATAGTTTGTACAATTTGCCAATTGCCTCTGAAATATAAAAAAGAAATTTATTATATTTAATAATGCATTATAAGCTTTCCGTTGCAGTTGAAGGCACGTTTATTTAGTACGTAAAGTATCAGTTATTAGATAATAACTTTGGAAATGATTTAATCTAGCAATATGTTGCATCAATGTTTATTTATAAAGTTTAAACCAGATATTGAGTATTTGTTATAGAAGACATTGAACATATTTTTAATGGTAATGGAACGAGATAATCTTTACATTTATTTTATTTTTACTTGTGGCATTACTTCCACCACCATTTTAATCGACACAAGTGGTAATTCGCTGACTTAAATAGCACGAAGTCATAAAATGTAGCAGAAAGTTGAATTGACAATTCTGTGTTTAACTAAGTCGCAACTGCAACTACAATTTAGTGCATAGAATATATAGAAAGCAGTGTGTCAACATCAAAACTCATATATGTATCTAAACCCTAGTCTAAGATCTAAAACAGTTACTTTAATGTTAAATAGTCCATTATTATAAACCGAAAAATTTTTCAAAATTTGAAATGCAAAAATATATACCACCTGTAAATAACAGTTTGTAGTATATTTACATTTATTATTACTTCATAGCAATAGCTTCCGTTAATAAAATAAACTTTTATTCCATCGTTAACCATACAAAAAGTTAGGTTAATTTGTTTAATTTCAAGATAACTAATAAAGCCAGTGGCGTTAACTAGTTCTATTTAGTTTAGTTCGAATTTTTCGAACTTAACGTGGTAATTGAAATAAGCAATACAATCCTATAATACATTTATACAATAATTTATTTTTATAGGATCGTTCATTACAATATTAGGTACGTGTATAAAACGTTTAAAGGTCATAAGAATCATAATGAGTGGTAGTTACGTATTACTAATACGTCATTGTTTTTATACTCTACAGAAGTAGAAAAAGCATAGTACAAAACTCGGGTGGTAATGCCTATTACGCACGAGTGTAGTATTGCGATTACAAGCGCGCGAAGCAAGCGAGTGTTGTAATTTACACCACCCCTACTATATAATATACTATTAAGTTCCAATTTGCAAGTTGGAAAGTCGGGTGTTGTACCGCACCAGACATTTTACCTATATAAACCTTTCTTAAACAAAAATATTAATAGTTGTCATCTTCTACATACAATTGGTGATATGTGATTACAGTTGAAACATTTTACGACTTAAATTCAGCATAATACAAAAATTAATACTAATAAGTTGACACAAAAATTTCTTCTTTATAACATGCCTCTGATAATACATTTTTAGCATAGAAATTGCGCCATGTAATTTGTCACATTGTCAAATGAGTAAAAAGTGATTATTTTCACTTCAGTTAGCTTCGAATAGTAAAAGCTAATATGTAGTACAATCTTTGGATATATTTGGTAAATATATTTATTGTAATCATTTGGCCGAGCTGAAAGTTCTAGTCATAAGTCTATGCAGACTACTGGTAAAGCTTCTGGAATGATATAGACCTAGTGGTGTTTAACTGTCATGTTCAGAAAGTTAGTCTCTTTTCACTGTAGAAGATTAAGGAATGATTTGGTATTGACATGAAAGCATACCCGAGATTTTATATGACATTTGAAGGTACATGAGATTTATAGATATTGCATCCCACACACGTTGACTGAAGCATGCAACATGGCCACATATACAGGGTGTCTAAAAAAGATGCGGCAATATTAAAGGGGGTGATTGCCCAGGTCATTTTATACAATAAAGTTCCTATAAACATAGGTCCGCAAACGCTTCGTTACCGATCTACAGTGTGTTGAAGTTTAATTTAAGAAAACAGCCAAACGGCTTAAGACATCATAATGAAATTTTACGCGTGTCAATAGCTGTGGGAGACGCATACTTTGCAATACAACACGATGTTTCAGTTCATTAGCGCGCGTATTGGCACGTCACAGGCGGCCGATTTCTCTAAAAATAAAAAATATTTTTTAATTCTTTGTTCGATTGTGGAGAAAAAAAGCTCTCTTGACTTTTTATCGTACGACGTACCGTTTTTGAGTAAAAAAAAACATCTTAGTGCATGTCCATTTATTACAGAAAAAAGTTTTAAAAATCAAGGGTTTCATTCAGGGCAAAAACAAATATTTCACCAAACCAAAAATTTTACCAACCAAAAGTTACAAAAACTATTCAAAGTGACCCCCTCGAGCTCGGATGCAAGAATCCAATCTTCTCCTCATTGACTGGCGAACTCTCTCAAAAACACCAGGATCTGTTTTAATTGAGTTGGACCCAGCAATGATTCGTTTTTCAATAGAGTAGCGTATACCAAGGACTTCAAATGGCCCCACAGGAAAAAATCAAGGGGATTTAAGTCCGGGGATAGTGCAGGCCATAAGTGAGGTCCACCCCGGTCAATCCAACGATTTCCGTATGCTTGTGTTAAGAAATCACGAGCTACTTGACTAAAGTGGGCTGGTGCGCCATCGTGCATATACCACATCGCATCTCTAATTGCTAATGGTACGTCCTCCAGAAATCCAGGGAGCGTGTTTTCCACAAAGTTGTGATACACCTCTCCGGTAAGTCTCCCGGGTAGAAATACCGGTCCAATTAGGCAGTCACCCACAATCCCAATCCAAACGTTCAAAGAAAACTGATGTTGAAAACGATCTTCAACAATTTCATTTGGATTTTCTTCACATCATACATGGTTATTATGGAAATTCCGTATTGCATTTCTTGAAAAACTCGCTTCATCGGTGAACAGCATCAACATCAGGAGTTGAGGGATTTGAACCATTTTATGCAAAGGCCATTGACAGAATGCAATGCGAGGAGGAAAATCAGCAGGAAGAAGTGCTTGAATGCGTTGTATATGGAATGGATACAACAAATTTTCCTTAAGAATGTGCCAAATAGTCCCATTACTTACATCCAAAGCGTCAGCGATTTTTCGAATAGAAGTACCTTGATCTTCTTCAATCATGTCCAGCACATCCTCTTCCAGCTCTACCGTTCTTGCTGTCCTTGGCCTTCCTGCTCCTCCATTTCGTCTTAATGTGCCTGTTTAATAAAGACGCCGATGAATACATTCGAAAGTTTTTCTATCAGGATCAATACGGCCCGGAAATCTTTCAGTATACAACCGCCTAACTTCTAATGCATTCCCATCAGCAAGCCCATAAATGTAGTGCATGTCGGTCATCTCGGCATTCGTATAGCGATTGATGATAAGGAACTTCAACAAATTCGACACATACAAAATTATTAATCACGAGACTCATTCAATATGTCAGTGATATGTCAGTGAATAATACAGGAATGTTTAAAAATATTTTTGTACGCATGAGAAATGGACATGCAATAAAATGTTTTTTTAACTCAAAAATAGTACGTCGTACGATAAAAAGTCAAGAGAGCTTTCTTCTTCACAATTGAACAAAGAATGAAAAAATATTTATTTTTAGAGAAATCAGCGCATCCTACTTTTTTCTTAAAAAATAGCCTGTGACGTGCCAATACGCGAGCCTATGGTACGACTGAAACATCGTGTTGTATTGCGAAGTATGCGTCTCCCACAGCTATTGACATGCCTAAAATTTCATTATGATATCTCAAGCCGTTTTGGAAAAATTTAATTTTAACTGTTTTTTTAAATTAAACTTCAACACGCTGTAGATCGGTAACGAAGCGTTTGCAGACCTATGTTTATAGAAACTTTATTGTATAAAATGACCAGGGAAATCACTACCTTTAATATTGCCGCATCTTTTTTAAACACCCTGTAAAATGTGTAAAAAACGCAGCGTGTCAATTTGTGCTCAACATTATACAGCTCAACTCTTTATTTCTCATTTTTTTCTGTACAAGCCTTTGATGTATGGTGTTATTTTTGTATAATATAGAAAAAAATATTATTGTGTATTTGTACAATCTAAAAAATCCTGCAAAAATTTGTTTTTTTGTAAATAACTCGAAAACGATTAACTTTATTAAAAAATTAGAAGAATGCTTTTCGATCAGAAATTTAATTTTCTATTTCGAACAAATCGTGTGGACGGGTTCCAAAATCGAGTTTTTTGGAAATATATCGAAAATGGCAACATTTTCGAAAAAATTTCAAAAACACTTTTTATGAGAAATTTTATTTTCTATCTAAAGGTATTTTCACTTTTTGAATATCTTAAGTAGTTCCGGAGATATTTAGGAGAAACCGGTTTTTTAAAGTGACGGTTTTTTGCTCATATCTTGTAAACCGTTTGTTGTACAGAAAAATTATAGGGACAAAAAATACTCACTAATCACATATTGAAAGGGAAAAATTAAAAAAAATGAAAATTTACAAAACGGCTACTTACCCCCCAATTTTACCCATTTTTCTATACCCCACTGACCCCAATCAGTCGCTTTTGGTAGTTGACATCTACACATGTGCCAAATTTCAAGTTCATATGTTAAGTCCTTCGAAAGTTATGGAGTACACACACACACGGATAGATACACAGACAAGATTTTTTTGCTCAAATTTCGTTTTTGGACGTTTTCAAACATTTTAAGGCGATTGGGCAAATAAAAATTTTTGAAATTTTATTTAGCTATTATAGAGTACTTCCCATCCGTTGGATGTGGAAGTAATTATACTGGTATTTTGTAAATAATATACAGGGTGTGGCGCGAAGAGTTTTAATTAAAAGTAATGGCGGATACAGTTATGTTAAAAATCTGAAATTACGAAGCTGTAAGTTTTGGATGACGCTGAGTTCAAATATAATATTGTCCTGAATGTGACATTTCCGGTTATACCGGAAGTAGACGTCAATTTTGATATTTTAAATGGAACCTAATATTTTTATTTTATTTTCGAATTCTACATGAAACTCTAGATAATATTTGTGCACATTTCGAAAATAAAATAGAAAATATTAGGTTCCATTTAGAATAACAAAGCTGACATCTACTTCCGGTATAACCGGAAGTGCCACATTCAGGACAATATTATATTTGAACTCAGCGTCATCCAAAACCTACAGCTTCGTAATTTCAGATTTTTAACATAACTGTATCCGCCATTACTTTTAATCAAAACTCCTCGCGCCACACCCTGTATGTAACAACAGGTAACTTGTATTTAATGGCAATAAAAGTACTTCATAACCTAAGCATCCAATTATGTTACTATTCTAAAGTGTAATTTACCAATTGTGAAAAATAACAAAATATGAAATCTGGACTCAATGTTAACAAAAAGATTTGTGAACCAAATACAAATATAACTATCTATTAGAAATATATTTAAAAACTTTATTTTTATAGGTGAGATGATCCTCATCATAAACATCCAACTAGTCACATATAATCTCTGTTGGTTATCTATTATCGCGTATTTGGGTGATACATTAAATTGTAGAGGAAAAAACTAAACGATAGTCAACCAGAAACTGTATGTTTTAGACAACTAATTAGCGTTCCTTTATCAGATGCAGGGTAATTTGTGTGACATACATCCCAGTATAGTCTATATCAATGCAATGCTTTGTAGCTAATATCTGAATGATGACGACAAACAATTTATTGAGGTCCTCAGAATCTAAAACAGGTTATGAGTGGAGCGTCATTTATCCATTGAATTCACAGATTTTTACAGACTTGGATTTTATTGCATCGGAAGGACCAGACGTTCCAGAATCATGGTGACATGACCTGTCTAGCATTCGGGAGGTTTTTTCAGGGGGTTGCACATGTAGCGGCATGGTCACTGCGTATATATACACCATGTGCGGCTACTTAGGCGAATGCTGAGCTAGTTCCTTCCGATCCTATCCTGACCCCACCCATCCTTAATCCCACCATGCATATATACGTAATGTATGTATGTATGCTAGGAATCCATGACTGTCGCTGAAGGAGCTCGGAAAGTTCGAGCAGCCCCCCCCCCCCCCATGCTCTGAACAAAGAAATACCACCAAGGCAGCAAAAAATTATCAGGAAAAAATATTATTGATCCGAATACAACTTTAGAAAAAAAGATTAAAGAAATTTCTCCAGTAACAGATTCTGCTGAAAAGAAAAAGATATGTTGAAAAAATGAAATTCTTACTTCCACTCCATTTAAAAATGAGCTAGCTGGTAGAGAAAAATAAAAACAAGGTGAAGAAAAATTTAAGTGAAAATACAAATCTGTTTGAGAAATCAGTTGAACAAGAACAGAAGGAAAAAAAGCACATAAAGAGAAAACTAAAGAAACCCAAGAACAGGTAACACGGGATGACTGCCAAGCAAAAACTGTGGAAATTAGGCCGATCAACTCAACTCAACTCAACTTAACTAATATGAAACCACAGTTACAAAACATTTATAATACAGAACCCAAACACCTGGCCATAACTTAAAATAAGTCACGTTTCAATCATTATTTTACTTGATTCCTAGTTTCTTTGATTGTGCTTTTGTGTTTGCGAGTTTACGGAATTTAATGTTTACGTGTTTGTGTATGTGTTTGGCTACTAGTTTTACTTCCTGTCGTATACTTTCTTACTTATTTGTGATGTTTGTTGGGTAGTTTCTTTGTTCTGGGGATTGACTGCTTGACCGAGTACGTATTTGTGTGGATTTGCATGTTTTAGGTGGTTTACATGTTATTGTGTTCATGCGCTTACTGGGTTGCTGGTTTCTTCGTTTGCATTTACGTGTTTGGGTGTTTGCGTATGTGTTTGTTAGCTTTTTTTTTTTTGCATGTTTAGCTTCTTTGGTATGTTTTCTTACTATGTGGGTTGACTAGTTGTTTTGAAGGTTGCGTGTTTACATGTTTAATTTTTGTGTGATTATATTTTGCGAGGTTTACATGTTTTGTGCTCGGATGCTTACTTGATTGATAGTTTCTTTGTTTGGATGTTGTTTGTGTGTTTAGTTGTTTCCAAATCAAGTAAACCCGTAAACACGTAAAACAAGCAATAAAGTAATATAATGATTAAAACATGACTTTTTTATGGCCAGAGTTGGCAGTATAATTGGATAAAAATAGAACTACCAGCATAAAACAATGCGATTTTGCAACAATCTTATATCGAATCGATAACTGAAAATGAACTTCGGTAACTAAAGGCTATTGCGCTACCTCGTTGAGTCTGCGAATGCGATAATCTTAAATAAAGATGAATTTAAGCACAAATATGTAATTTTAATTTAAACACAATACAAAAACTAATTTAATTAAAGAGTTATGGAAGTTTATGCACTCTTGGTAGATAACTTTGGTATAAAAGTTGCGTAAGCGCGTATGGTTAACTAAATTAATTTAAAAAGTAGGAAGGTTCAATTGTGAAAACGACAAGTACCTATTCTCAGAACCATGAAAAAAACCTGTATCTTTGTTTCAAAATTACTCATCAATTTTTTCTAACAATTTTTACGTTTTCTGTCATATAAAAGCATCCATTAGATTCGCGTCATTAATTGTACACACATTTACCTTCCGCTCACACGATAAGTTAGGTCTATGAACATAAACTTTATTCAACGGTTTGGTTAAACCTTAGCTTTAACACAAACTTATAATTTGATATCTACGTAAATTACAAACCATGCATGTGCAGTATTAATTTCAGTTAAATTTAATCTTAAAGTTAAAAGTTCGCTAACTATTAAGTAAAAGTTGAAACCAAATAAGTTAAGTTAAACTAATTTAAATTAAGGACGTCTGTCGAGCTTGCCCCCGCCCCCCTCCACCACCTTGAATAAATAAAAAAACAAATACATGAAAATTACGAGCTATTTATGAGCTTTTGTATCCCGCAAATTAAACATTTAGAGCTAGTCATACAAGGGGGGAATTTAAAACTTTCAGTGCTGAGTCGACGTCGACTCAGCCCCCCAACCCTTACAAGAAATAATATTGAATCGTTCTTTGCGACAGAATTAGGAGCTAATTATGAGCTTTTAAAATAATATAATTTCGATTTTTGAGTTCATCGTTTGAACCCCAAAACAACCCTTTAAATAATTTCACTCAAGTGAGAACTATACTTAAAATGAAAAATTTACTATTTTGTAGGTAATCATTGTTAATAGATTTACGAGCTCTCGAGATACGTCTACTTTCATTATTGAGCTGTTACCCTTTTACGGTAAAACTACCCTTTGCTACCCCGCCACAAGAGAGAACTATGCTCAAAATAAAAAAAATTAACTATTTTGTAGGTAATTACTGTTTATCGATTTATGAGCTCTCGAGATACGTCTACTTTCATTATTGAGCTGCAACCTTCTTAATACTGTAAAACCATCTCTCGTCTCTCCAGCAGACAAGAGAGCGCTTTACTTCAAATGAAAGAAATTGAACATTGTGAGTAAACTGTTTTAGAATTAAATATTTTATATTATTAGAGCTTGTTACAGGTTTGCAAAATAGTTAATTTTTTCATCTCTGATGTCAAAAAATGCGGGGTGACTATTTTTATAAAAGAACTTTAACTTAATAACGAAACACCTGTGTTTTATAAGCTAATAAACCGATGAACAATAAATTAATTCTTTTACTTTAAGTACAGTTTCTATAGTACCAGAAAGATTTGGGACTAGTTTTTTTGTAAAGAAATTGCAGTTCAATAATTAAAATACACGTATTTTGTTCATAAACAATTTTTTTTATAAATCAAAGTATACAACTCAAGAATCTTTTCAAATCATAAATTTATAATACCATTAAATTAATATATTAATAATATTAATATATAATTATGGCATATTATGGTGAATTTTTTTATATATTCTATTTATAAATCATATTTTGATGGATTAAATAAGTATTACTATATGAAACATGAAAAGAAGTATTAAATATTAAATACTATATATTCGTGCACGCACACACATATGCACGCACGCGCACACTCACATGCGCGTTACAAAACGATTTTAATTAAATATGCTGTGTGTGTGTGTGTGTGTGTGTGTGTGTGTGTGTGTGTGTGTGTGTGTGTGTGTGTGTGTGCGTGTGTGCGTGTGTGCGTGCGTGTGTGTGTGCGTGCGTGCGTGCGTGCGTGCGTGAGCGTGTGCGTGTGCGTGAGCGTGTGCGTGTGCGTGTGTGTGTGTGTGTATAATATTACAATCCATACAATTAAATTGTATAAAACAGTAATTGTATATTTCCGTTGAAGTTTGATGATACAGTAATTATAGTCTCTTTCAAATCGTCATATTGTATCCAGGAACCATCGCTCCTTTGACAAATAGCAATGAAGTGTCCTATTGTTTTTGAATCAGAACTGTGTGTTCCTGAAGTTCTCAAATTAACCACTCTTAAGCGATACAATTGAGACATTAAACTAAACCTTAGGGTAGTTGGTATGTCAGAAAAGTTTTGCAGTTTTGTTAATGTTGTCTATATCATACAACTCCAATATTACAAAATGACCTGCAAAAGAGATAAAAATATGGCTGGTAATATATAATGAGATATAATGTATCAAAATATGAAAGATGTATGAAGTAAAGATATTATTTTATAGAAATTGATGTTAGTCTTCCTAATACATAAATAAATGTATTATTTCATACATCTTTCATATTTTGATTCATTATATTTCATATATTAATTACGAATCATATATTTTTATCTTTTTTGTAGGTCATTTTATAATATTGGAGTTGTAACTATGATATAGACAACATTAATAAAACTGTACAATTTTCTGACATACCAACTACCCTAAAGTTTAGTTTTATGTCTCAATTGTATCGCTTAAGACGAGTGGTTAATTTGAGAACTTCAGGAACACCCAGTTCTGATCTAAATTTTATACTATTTAATTGTATGGATTTTAATATATAGGATGTCCAGACAGGTGTGGTCTAAACTGCTAGAACGTATAGAGAGGCTCAAAATAACCCCAGTCTTCATTTGAATTTCTTCCTTATCTATCTTCGTTATGGAGTTATCGGCCTTCAAAGTCAAAAGTCAAAAATCGAAGATCAATGATAATTTTTAAATCGCTTAACTGGAATTCATTGTACCATTATTGTACAGGTAAAGCCAAAATTAAGATTCTAAATTAACACAATTTTTGACAGTATTGCCAATTTTGGAATTTTACTATAGCAGTTTCATTCCCTTATCATTTAGCAACAAAAAAAGGTACGCTTGTGCGAAATCGATATCTCTTACCGTTTTCGAGAAAAATGCATTTTAGTGAATCCATGTAAATTGCGAATTAAGTCAAACAAAAAAATGTACTATCATTCTGCTAAGTTCATTAGAATTTGAAGATGAAACGAAAAAATATTGAAATAGTAAACTGCTTCTCCTGAACACTTGCATTTTTGAGTTAGGTATACTTATTGCAAACTTGCACTAAAGCGTCTAACTAATGTCTTCAACATTATTATAAACAACACAGTAAAAGTAAAGCAACAAAAAATAACTGGGATTGCACTAAATGTTTAAGAAAATTGTTCAATATGAGCACCTCGTTTCATTACACATTTTCTGAAATTACTTAAGGTATGCTGCTGTACTCGAGACAGCCGCATATAATGCTAGTGTTGTAATTTACACCACCCCTACTATGTAATATACTATTAAGTTCCAATTTGCAAGTTGGAAAGTCGGGGGTTGTTCCACCAGACATTTTACCTATACAAACCTTTCTTAAACAAGAATATCAATAGTTGTCATCTTCTACATAGAATTGGTGATATGTGATTACAGTTGAAACATTTTACGACTTAAATTCAGCATAATACAAAAATTAATACCATTAGCCTCTCTAAACGTCCTAGCAGTTTTGACCACACCTGTATATATATATATATATATATATATATATATATATATATATATATATATATATACTGAAGCATATTTAATTAAGGAACCTTGTAAGTAACTGTAAAAATGTTATGTACAGGCTGTCCCAAATTCGAGGGCAAGCATGGGGATCTCGCTTATTATAAGAGATATGATATAGGTTTAAATTCGGCACTTTTGCTAAATTCGATGCCGAGTAATAATCTGAAAAGAAATTTGAGCTAACTCGAATGGATTTGGTTTTATGCTCAAAAAACTAAAAATTTCGATTTTTGTTTTTCGCGTTTGGCTACCTTATTATTAGACATTTTCAAAATTCGATTAAACATTATTAAAGCAACTTTTTACGCACAATACTAATACGGTATTAAAAATATTATGCGACGTTTTGTTTATTCTGAAACATCATCAGGTTTATTTTTTCTTATCGGGGTTAAGACATATTTTTATGGCGTTGGATGGAGAATGTTATGCTGATTTTAGCAATATATAACACTTCATCGTTTGATCGACTGCGAACTAAAATACTCTTAAATTAAAAACTAAATATTACATTATCACGATACCCATGAATCAAACAAAACTCAGGAGCTGGCTTTTGTCATGTCATTTTCTAATTGTAAAAAGGGTAATAACTGCAAGAGCCTTCGTGTTAGTGCTTTAAAATTGCAAGTTTCTTTAGAATGTTTCCAAATTCAGAAAAACGAGACATGATAAGGATATTTTATAGCTGCAATAGAAATAGTGTCAGAGCAGAACAAAGATATTTAGAGGAATATCCGGAGAGGCAGCAACCAAACCAGAGATATTTTTTAAAATTAGACCAAAATTTGCGAGAATTTGGATGTTTTCAGAAACCTCGAAATGCATATGGTAGCAGACTAAATAGGATGCCGAAGAAGAAATATTACATCAGGTACTATTTGTTAGTATTATACTAATTATAAGAATTTACACTCACTTCACTGCTAATTTTAGCAGACATTTTTTTTGGAGAGTTATGACTTTATGTTATCCATCTTAGGTCCAAGAAAATCCTTCATCATCTACCAGAGAAATAGAGCAAACTATTGAAGTGCCAAAAAGGACAGTTTGGCGAGTGTTAAAGCAACACCGTTATAAACCATTTAAGTTACACGTTAGTCAAACTCTTCGGCCTGGGGACGATATGAGACGATTGGATTTTTGTAACCAACTTAATACCAAAATGCTGGAAAATCGAAACTTTCTCAATCAAATAATTTGGACGGATGAGTGCAATTTTTCCACTAATGGAATGTTTAATCGTAATAACGAGCACTATTGGTCCGTTGAAAATCCACAAATTAACAGGCAAATGCGAGGACAAGGCCACCGGTCCTTTAATGTGTGGGTTGGAATCTGGAAGGATAGGCTCCTTGGGCCAATTATTTACGAAAGTATCCTAACGTCTCAACGCTACCTCGCATTTCTAACACACGAAATATCAGACCTCTTGAATGATGTTTCGCTAAACGAAAGATGGACTCTCTGGTGGCAAATGGACGGAGCTCCTCCTCATAATGCTGCGATAATAAGTGAATATCTTAACGGCGAATTTCCTGATAAATGGATGGGAAATAGGAGACCACTTAGGTGGCCAGCAAGAAGTCCAGATTTAACCCCTTTAGATTACTTCCTCTGGGGCTATTTAAAAAATATGATTTATAAAACGCCACTGCAAAACATAGAACTCCAGAATAGGGTTGTTAATGAACTTCGTCAAATTCCCAGGCGAACCATTCAAAGAAGCGTAAACAATTGTAGAAGAAGAATTCGTTACTGTATTCAAGAAGGAGGAAACTTGTTCGAACATTTATTATAATAATTTTTATTTGTTTGTCTGTGTAATTATTTTGTTGTTACCTATCGATAAATTTGCGTTGTCGCTATTATGACCGTGTGACATAGACGTACTTGTTTGAGTTGTTAGTTAATGTTTTTTTTTTAAATTGTTTAAATGTTTTTATATTTTTTTGGATGTTCTAACGAGTTTAACAAATTAAATAAGTAGAACTACTGTAATTATTCCTTGCTGGATCCAAGAAGGCGGAATCTTGTTCTTCGTATTTTTCTCATTATTTTAGTTCGCAGTCGATCAAACCATAAAGTGTTATATATTGCTAAAATCAGCATAAGATTCTCCATCCAACGACATAAAAATATATCTTAACTCCCATAAGAAAAAATAAACCTGATGATGATGAAACGTCACATAATATTTTTAATACCGTATTAGTATTGTGCGTAAAAAGGTGCCTTAATAATGTTTAATCGAATTTTGAAAATTCCTAATAATAAGGTGGCCAAACGCGAAAAACGAAAATCGAAATTTTTAGTTTTGAGCATAAAACTAAATCCATTCGAGTTAGCTCAAATTTCTTTTCAGATTATTACTCGGCATCGAATTTAGCAAAAGTGCCGAATTTAAACCTATATCCTATCTCTTATAATAAGCGAGATCCCCATGCTTGCCCTCGAATTTGGGACAGCCTGTACAAATATTAAATATTTAATTAAAATTGTTTTGTAACGCGCGTGAGTGTGAGTACACGAATATATAGTATTTAATATTTAATACTTGTTTTAATATTTCATATAGTAATACTTATTTAATCCATCAAAATATGATTTATAAAAAGAATATAGAACACAATTCATCAAAATATGCCAAAATTTTGTGCAATTAATTTAATTGTATCATTAATTTATGATTTGAAAAGATTCTTGAGTTGCATACTTTGATTTATTAAAAAAGATTGTTTATAAACAAAATACGTGTATTTTAATTATTGAACTGCAATTTCTTTACAATAAAACTAGTCCCAAATCTTTCCAGCACTATAGAAACTGTACTTAAAGTAAAAGAATTAATTTATTGTTCATCGGTTTACTTGCTTATAAGACACACGTGTTTCGCTATTAAGTTCTTTTATAAAAATAATCACCCTGCATTTTTTTGACATCAGAGATGAAAAAAATTACCTATTTTGCAAACTTGTAACAAGCATTAATAATATAAAATATTTAATTATAAAACAGTTTATACAAAATATTCAATTTCTTTCATTTTAAGTAAAGCGCTCTCTTGTGTGTTGGAAAGACGAGAGGTGGTATTATCGTAAAAGGGTTGCAGCTCAATAATGAAAGTAGACGTATCTCGAGAGCTCATAAATCGATAAACAATAGTTACCTACAAAATAGTTAATTTTTTTCATTTTAAGCATAGTTCTCACATGAGTGAAATTATTTGAAGGGTTGTTTTGGGGTTAAAACAATGAGCTCAAAAATCGAAACTATATTATTTTAAAAGCTCATAAATAGCTCGCAATTTTTACATTGAGGGGAGGGGGGGGCTAATTCGACAGACGTAAATTAAGGGTAAATATTTGTGCACACTCGTCTTAAGATGGAAAATTGGCAAATTATTTGTACTTTGATTTGTTTCGAAAATAACTTCCAAGCGAACATATTAGAGATGGGCGATTATGAACAATCCACAATCGATTACTGAACATAATCCATTATTTTGATTAATCGATAATGAAATAATCGATTAACAAAATAACCGATTAAAAAATAATCCAATAAACATATGATCGATCAATTAAACAATCAGTTAATCAAACGATAGCTAGTTGGAAAACGTCAGCCTAGAGGAAAAGAACATAATTGGGTAAAAATCAAAATTTATTCATATATTTACAGCAATTATAATATAAAACATAGCAAAATATAAAATGTAAACTAAGGCAGTATGGTGAAAAACTTTAATGTGAAAGGAATAAGGGTGCGTGATTATAAATTTGAACAACCCATAATCAATTACCGAAAATATTTTATTGATCGATAATCAACTAGTCGATTAATTAATCACATAATCGATTAATCGAATAGTAAATTAATCAAACGATATTAAAGTCCATTTAATCGAGTATAATCGATTAATCAATAATTTCGCCTAGTCCTAACACACATTCGGATATGGCTAGAAGTAATGTTAGTAAATATTAATTAGCCTTCCTATTGTGTTAACATTTCATTGTCGTTAAATTGATATAACAGTAAATAATAATAAGAAATAAGATGTAGTATTTATTATTTACTAGCGGAATACCCGAGAAATGCCTAGCGCCAGCACTCCTCATAAATGATCCTAAGATGCGCATGCCCGACCACTAGACTAGACAACTAGGTAAAAAAAATGGAAATTAAATCTAGTAGGGTAACGTAGGTTACGGTAGATTTATTTTCATTTTTTTATTTGATCATATAAATCTACGGTAACCTAGGTAACTGTAGATTTAATTTCCATTTTTTTACCTTGATCATGCGCAATGCATTAGGATCATTTATGAGGCTGCTGGCGCTAGATCCAAGTGAATACCCGTGATTCGTTACGGTATACATCAGTGATTGAAACTGTTGTTGCCAAGTGAGTAAATTGTGTGAATGAATTTGTCACCAAACTTGGACAATGACTTGTTTGTTATTATTTTGCCACCATATATACATTATAGCCGTGTAAACATAACTTGAATTCAAGCGCCCTCTACTTTATTCTTATTTGATTTCAAGTATAGTCCTGTATAGATGCTAACTTAAAAAGTCGATTGCATAACCTTTTATTCTTACATATGTATATGTAGGTTGGAAGGTAAAAATTAAAACAAATTGCAACCTCTCATACGTTCATAACGAAATCAGACAACATTGTAAAAACAAAAACAGTAATCTATGTCAGAATGACGTTTAAAACTTCATTTCAGATAGACATGTTAACTAAAAAAAATAACTTCAAAGCCGCCCGCTTCTATAACATATCAATAATACACTTTAACCATTTTCATTCATATTTAATTATTTTTTAGAGTTACCTTGCATTATATTACGAAAGTTTATAAAGAAAAGTTACCTAACATTAAATTTTCTTTAAAAATTATGTTTGCACTTTTTCTAATAAAATGAAACGTTATTCAGATATTGAAAAAATTTGAACTAACGCTTAAATTATACCTTAGGAACTTTTTGGCCGCTAAATTACGCATCGTATCAAAAAATTGCATAGAACACGTGATAGACGTCTCATAATTTTAAATGAAGAATATATGTACCAATTTTCGAGTTTTTCGACCCATAGCATAAATAAAAAATTATTATTAATTTTATTAAATACATAAATAAAAAGTTTACCTCGAGTAGGATTTGAACCTACGACCTGTACTTTGCTAGAGTACCGCGCTACCAACTGCGCCACCAAGGTTCAAGCCCCAATCGATGTAAATTTTGTCTTTATGTATGTAAATTCTAAATATAATGAGATTACAATCAAATTACTTATATTAATGGAATGTGAGCCTGCAATATTGCAAGCATAAATAGTTTCACAAAAATTCAGCCCCCATTTCAGTGGAGTTTCGAAAAACCCTTTCGGGATATAGGAAACTTATGGACGTGTCCTTGGTAAGGTAAAATTTTGAAGAAAGAACTTCTTTCCTGTTGCAGATCAATGCGGCTGGCAATTCAGGCTTATTTTTGCGAATAGTGCCAAGCACCTTTTCAATAGCATCTGACTCAGATCGTACTAAGTAAAAAAATTATCACACGTTAAGTTGTGACCTTTTAGACCATAAGTAAGATCTAGCACAACTCTTTTACCTTGACCTCTCTCTGGAGGTTCACCTTCTTTTTTCCCGAGGTAAACTTGCATAAGTACTTGTAGAATCGCATCAAGTCCAAATCTTGACTACGTATTTTGCAGGTTTATTCGCGATGTACTGTCTTAAAGGACAACGGCCTATAAAAGGTACCAGTTGCTCATCTACTGTTACATTTTCGTGAACATTATAGAGCTTAGGTAGAATTGTAACCCATTCATCCCACAAGTCCCGTATGGGAGCGAATTTATCAGTTTGGCGTTGTTGTGGTAGTTTTTTTTGTCGTCAATGTGAATTATTCGTGCAATTACATGAAATTATTGTAGGGACATCGTTGCTCTGAATATTTGACGACCTACATTTCCATCACAGACCGGCTCTCCATGAGATTTATACACTCCAGCTAGAAACAGTAGGTCAAAATATGCTTCTAGTTCAACTAATGTTGTTAGTTCTTGAAACGTGTAACCACAAAGTCTTTTGCCTTCTAAATTTGACATTTTCAAAATTAGGTTTGCAATTTTGAGTGTGAAAGATACGAAGTACGCGAATTTTATATCAATTATTCGCGACGTAACATGCCTTTTGGCCCAGGAATCAACGAAATAATATTTGCTGCTGATAACCTTCCCGATTGATGTGTCTTTTCATTACATACTATATTGCCATCTTCTGAAGTTACGTGATTATCCGTATCAGCTTCATCTGAAATCGTAGCTTCCACTTCATCATCCGATTCGTTATTATATATCTCGGTTTCGAACAAATGGTCCTCTTCTTTAGAAGCATTAAAATCACTATCAGAAACACAAAAGTTTCTCAAGTTCACTATCCGTATGCACTGTCTCACTACACATTTTCAATAATAAATTTCAATTGTTACGTATTTCTTATTATACAGGGTGTCCACAAACTCTTTTCATAAAAGAAAAATGCAGATTCAAGAGCTGATTTTATGTCGATTTAACGTAAATTACCTTAATACAAAAATACTTCCTAAGAGAGCTGGCTCCCTAACATCGGTTTAATCCAAATATCTCCAAAATGGTTTCCCTTTAAATGATAGCGTTCTGTACATTTATTTAGTGGAATATGCCCAATCGTATGGCAAGAATATGATTTTTTACTTGTACGCATAAACGGTTCGTTTGGGCGGGGCATTGGACATTGTTATGCATAAGTTTTCTGTTTTTCTAAATTTCGCAATTTTAACATAAAATTAAAAAAATTTCGACTCTTTCATAAAAGAATGATACTCTTGTCTGAAGTCGCTACGACGCACCATTTTCGAAATAATTCGAACTTATCATGTGTTAATCATACTTTTATAAAATTAACTAACGAATTCATTTACAATTACGAAATATGGCTATGGAAAATAAACAAAATAACAATTGCGTGAACGTCAAAATAACTAGTATTACAGATAGTAGTTCAGGTTAAAGTGGCAAATAAGTTTTAAGTGAAAGATTTTGTATTGCTTAGTGACATTACCGTAAATACAAAAAGTTGAATATTGTTAGAATGGTTTCGTTTAGTAACGAAGAATATGCCGATATGAATTTAGTGTACTGCGAAATGCAAATGCAACACTCAGGCGGCAGCACGTAGACATGCGGATAAATTTCCAAAATCATTTACGCTTCTTCATCAAAGAATTAGGGAAACAGGATCGGTAATTCCTAAAAATAATGAAACGGGAAGACATGCTGATGTAATGGAAGAATATCAGGATATTTTAATGGAAATTGAGTACAATCCCGAAATAAGCGTAAGAAGGTTGGCTGCAATGTACCCCAATGTGTCAAAATTTTCTGTGTGGAACATTCTACATAAGGAAGGCTTGTATCCTTTATATTTCAAAAAAATCCAGGCCTTGCAAGCAGGTGATTTTGCTGCTCGTATTGATTTTTCTAATTGGATGCAAAATAAAGAGAATCAAGACCAACATTTTTTTTCTAATATTTTGTTTGTGATGAAGCCGCTTTTACAAAAGATGGAATTTTTAGTATGCACAATGCACACTATTACTCCTATATTGATGAAAACCCTCATGCGATAAGGGAAAGTAAACATCTGGAAAGGTTTAGCATTAATGTATGGATAAGTGTCCTTGGTGATAATTTGCTTGGACCTGTAGAATTACCTAATCGTTTAAACGGCGAAGAATATCTCAACTTTCTACAAAATACTTTACCGGATTTATTAGATGATATTAATCTGAATATTCGGCGGAACTTGTGGTTTTTACATGATGGTTGTCCGCCTCACTATAGCAGAACTGTTCGTACTTTTTTAGATAACAATTACCGAGAGCGATGGATCGGAAGAGGCGGTCCGGTTGCTTGGCCAGCAAGGTCTCCAGATTTAAATCCTTGCGATTTTTGTGTTTGGGGATATCTAGAATCAATCGTTTATTCCCAACCAATAGAAACACGCGATGAGCTTTGAAGAAGAATTCAGGATGCCTGCGACGAATTTAGGAACAATATGGAATTTTTCTGAAAATTTGGCAATCTTGACATAAACGAATAAATTTGTGCATAGAAACGGATGGTCCTCATGTGGAGCATCTTTTGTAGATTCAGTTTTGTCTTTCGTGCTTTCAGTTGTCATTTTGAATTTTTTTTATTATTACTTGCGTCAGCAATATTTTTTTGTATTAAAAACGATTATTTTTACCCGAGTTTATTTCCTACTTTCTAAAGCAAAATTAATTTATGACATGAGAGCAGTTTGACGTTCACCCAATTCTTAGATTGTTTATTTTCCATAGCCATCCTTCATAATTGTAAATGAATTCGTTAGTTAATTTTATAAAAGGGACAAGAAGTATCATTTTTTTTATGAAAAAATCGAAATTTCTTAAATTTTGTTAAAATTCCGAAATTTTGAAAAACAAAAAAATTATGAATAACAATGTACATTGCCCCACCCAAACGAGCCGGTTATGAGTACCACTAAAAAATTATATTCGCGGCATACGATTGGGGATAATACCACTAAATAAATGTACAGTACACTATTATTTAAAGCGAAATCATTTTGAAGGTATTTGAACTAAACCGATCTTAGGGCGCCATCTTCTAAGAGCTTCAGCTGTCTCAGGAAGTATTTTTGTATTAAGGTAATTTACGTTAAATCGACATAAAATCAGCTCTAGCATCTGCAGTTTTCTTTTGTGAAAAGAGTTTGTGGACACCCTGTAGTATAGCACAAAGTTTGATATTTACTACGAAACTACACACAGATACTCACTGGCTGAATTTATACGCGGGGCCACAGACAAGTCTCAATAGGAATAAACTTGTTTACCGGTACGCTAATAACGCATACAATATGCGAAATATCGCGCAACAATGTGGCAATATTATGTAAGTTATTTATACAATTTTGGGTGTGAAATATAAGAAGTACGCGGATTTATATCCATTATCCGCGACGTAGCATACGCTGTTGGCCCAAGAATCAACGAAATAATATTTGCTGCTGATAACCTTCCCGATTGATGTGTCATTTCATTCCATACTATATTGAAGTTACGTGATTATCCGTTATCAGCTTCATCTGAAATCATAGCTTCCGCTTCATCATCCGATTCGCTAATATATATCACGGTTTCGGATAAATGGTCTTCTTCTTTAGAAGCATTATAATCACTACCAGAAACACAAAAGTTTCTCAAATTCACTATCCGTAAGCACTCTCTCACTACACATTTTCAATAATAAATTTCAATTGTTAGGTATTTCTTATTAGAGTATAGCATCAAGTTTGATATTTGCTACGAAACTAACACACAGATGCTCACTGGCTGCATTCATACGCGGAGCGAATGAACTTGTTTACCGGTACGCAAATAACGCATGCAATATGCGCAATATTGCGCAATAATGTGGCAATATTATGTGAATTATTTAAATTTAGGAAAATAAAACAAAACCAATAAAATACATTCGTCTATGATAATAATCTGCTTCTCGTTCTTCTAATTTGAACCACACACATCCTCCGGTCATATAGACCCAAACACAGAGAGTGTAACAAATGCATTAAAAAAACTAATTATAATTTTCTAATATCAATCTAGGTACACCATTATTAGAGTAATGAAATATAAGTCATGCAGTGGTAACGAAATATTTAAATAAATTAACGAATTATGCACATTAGAAGAACCCGGTTGGATCATATTGACCCGACCACAATAGGAGGGTTAATTACAGGCGCTATCAAACAACTGCGGTTTAATCATGTAAACCCTTTTTGGTAATATATACACGATTTGTACCTAAAAGATAGAGTTCTTTATTAATTCGGGCAATGGTAATAGTGGACCTGAAAGCGATAATTCAACAAGATGGTTTAACGAAGATTTAATATCTGAATTTTTTACCTTCTATATAGGCTATTGTGAAAATTATTTATTACGCCACTGAAATTATATAGAAATTATACATCTGAAACTAAACATGATTGTTCAGTCTCTGGACACAGTTAAGTGCTTGGTTTGCTTGCAATTTTTACATTTATAATATTTATACTTACAGTTTTCTACATCGAAATATGGTTCTGACTAACACAGCACGTACAAAAATGTTTACCTTTCCTTTTTATTTGCACACTTTGAGTTTAGTAGGGTCGACAACTGAAAACTGAATATTTTGGAAAATATTCGGCTTCAATCTAAATACCTCTGCACCTTCTGCGATGCGATCCCTCAATTGATTTTGATTTATTATTGGAACCGTATAAACAAAATCTTTCATGAATCCCCAAAAACTGAAGTCCAGTAGATTTAAGTCGGGGGAACGAGGTGGCCAATGAATAGGCGCATCCTGTCCCCGACCAATCCAGTGATTAGGGAAATATTGGTTCAAGTGGTTCCGAACATTATTGCCATAATGTGGCAGAGCTCCGTCAAGTTGAAACCACATATTTTGACGTCATCAAGTAAATTTGTAAACTCATTTTGTAAAAAAAATAAAAAATGTTCGGCAGTTTAGTTTGGTGGTAAAAATACCGGACCTAAAAGAAAATTGTCTAAAATTCCTGCCCACACGTTTACTTTAAAATTTACTTCATCCGAAAATAAATTGGATCTAACAAACCGGCGGTTACGGTTATTTTCATTACAGAGCCAGTTGCAAAAGATGTTTCTTGCCTGAAAATTTTGCGGCAATAAGTTCTGTACTCTTTGCACATGATATGGATGTAATGAGTGACGTTTTAAAATTCTATGCACGTCTGTCGAATTTATATCATTTTCGATCTGTCGAGCTATAATCCTAGTACTAGTACCCGGATTTTGTTCAACTATTTGCAAAATTTGTTCCTCTTGATTTGGTGTAATTTTACGTGGCCGTCCACATGTTCCTATTCGTTGTTGTTTGAATTTTCCAGTGTCTCTTAGGCGGCGTACTAAACTTAAGAAAAATTTCCTTTTTGGGTGATACCGATTTAGATACATTTCCGCATAACGCCTTCAAGCTAAAATAGCATTAGAATCACATTTTCCTAAAGTGAGAGTGATTATTCAAAATGTACAATCTAGAGATTTTATTTGAAATCTTACCCATAATTAAAATCATATCAGTCATTTCAGAAAATTCCAAAATATTCTCTCTATTGGCCATACCTTATTATTCAGTTTAGCCTTTGAACTCAATAGTCGTTCGAAAGTTTTACAGCGATTAATTTGACAAACATTTGACAAGACGTATAAAAAATATTAGGTTTTCAATTATTTAAAAAAATAAAAAGGTGCAATCGCGAAGGCTGTAGACGCATCGAACATTACATTTTTTTTGTATGCGACGTAGTATTGAATTATTAACGCAACTGATTGATTTAAGCCATTATTATGGATTTATTTTTAACTAAGCTTCTATGGGTAACTTTGTTATTATAACAGTTACAGAGTCGGTTAAATTAGCAGTATTGCTTCAAGACCAATCAAATGACGTTTTGAGTTTTGATCAGTGTTGCCAACTTTCGTAGTTATTTAGAAAAAACTAAAAATGAGCCGAATTTTCAAACTCAAATATCTTTGAAACCGTTGCAAAGAAAGCTAAAACACAAGAGAAGTAATTGACAGATATTGTTACGATCTTTAAGATAAGCCTATTTTTAAATTTATTTTGCATAATAAATAATAATAAATCAAAATCAATTGAGGGATCGCATCGCAGAAGGTGCAGATGTATTTAGATTGAAACCGAATATTTTCCAAAATATTTGGTTTTCAGTTATAAAAAGAGCCAGAAGGTGGATTCGCGAAGGTGGTGGACACATCGAACATTTAATTTCATTATTTGCATCCAACTTCGTATTATAATTATTAGCACCATTGATTGTTTTAAGTTATTATTATGAATTTATTTTGATTAATAAAATAAAAAAATTGTTAAAAAATCACAACACCTAGTCGAATAACTAAAAGAATGTCATAAAGAAAGCATCAAATCAAAAGTTTACAAGAACCAAAAAAGTTAGATAAATCATCAAACTACTATAAAAAATGGATGCGACGTTCATAGTCGTTCGACAGAAAAAATGGGTGGTTAAAGGTACCACACCCCTCTTATTTTGCTATTAGTTCTTTGAATTTTTTACTTAAAATCATACAGAAGGTGCACTTAGAAAAGAGTAAGATTTGTACCAAATTTGAAAACGATATCTTAAAACACACCAGAGATAATAAAAAAAGTGAAGTTTGACACCCTGTATATCGAAAAGGAAGCGTTCAAATGAAAAGTGACATAAGAAAAGTCCCCTTATTTTGTCCCAAAGAATATGTGGTTAACGGATTGGCCTACTTTTTTGTAACACCCTGATTATATATATATATATATATATATATATATATATAGGACATTTTAATCATTAAAGAAGTGTTACTTTGGGATTTTGGTTTAAAATTATATTAAATTATTTCGATCATTTTTCTCCTAAAATATGGATTTTACGTCTACATATTCGAAGGGTATATTTTTATATGAAAAATAAAAACCCATACTTTCATTCAACCACATAAGTCATATGTAACACTTGAAGTTACAGTGCACTAAGTGCTTATATTTCATAACATTTATTTTGCAATGAAAACGAGTACCACACCTGAAGTAGGCTATAAAAACTTTTTAAAACCCTTATCAACCAGACAATAAGTACTTAGTTATCACTGCATATGACTTTATTAAATTGGAGCATATCGATTTATAAGTTTACAATAATATATTTCTGAAAAATATTACCCCAACAGAAATTGTTTGAAATTAGGAATATGCTGCCCGAAAAACATAGAATAGAAGTTTTGATGATCTTAGGTTACGGTGATTGTAAAAGATATATATGACGGAAGTATACCAAATCTTTAATGAAAAGATCCCTATCGAGAACTAACAAACAAATCGACGGTAAGCAAAATATTGCATTAATTACAACTTATACATGAACTTAATGAGGACAACGAAAAATCCCAATTGGACGATGGAAACTTGTACTCAAGGGCCTTAAAAAATCGTGGTGTGGGCTGCTGAAATTCTTAGGAATACCATTGCAGGACCATATTTTTGTGATGTACTGTGAAAAGTATTTAGAAACGTTGCAAACTTATTTAATTCCATATTTACCTTCACTATTGGACTCCATATTTGAAACTCTAAATGGGGTTGTGATAATCAGAGGTATACTTAGAAAACACTAAACCTTCCCCACAATGTTTTACTTTATAAGTTATTTAACAATAAGTTACAGATGGTGACTAGTTTCGACAAACATTGTCATCTTCAGACCTTAAACTACAGTAATTTTAAATCATATATGAAAAACTAACGAATACTTACAAGTACTTAAAGTCCCATGACGGGAAGGATTGTAATCCTTCCCGTCATGGGATTTTAACGTTTAATATTACTAGGTAAATATATTAGCTATAGGTTTTAAGTGTGTGACATAATTTTCATTGTAGACTTTAACTTTATATATTCCTTGTCGAAGTTCCTATGAGTTCCTCATCAAGGCCTCATTTGTGCTTTTTTGCTGTTTATTGATTAGATTGTTGATAAATTAACTTAATCGTTGAGACTCGCCTTTGATGGAACCACAGGTAAAAGATTGTCTCGGAATTTATTTCTCAATATGTAGGTCAAACCATATTTTGATATTGCCTAACTCCACGCCTTATGCGTTTTAACCAGAATACTGGGATGCATTAATTTGTGTTCTTGCGCATTTTACTATAAATATTTATATAACTACTTGTAAGTATTCGTTAGTTTTTCATACATGATGCTAAAATTACTGTAGTTTAAAGTCTGAAGATGACAATGTTTGTCGAAACTAGTCACCATTTGTAACTTATTGTTAAATAACTTGAAAAGTAAAACATTGTGGGGAAAGTTGAGTGTTTTCTAAGTCCTCTGGTTCATATTTATCGACAGTTTCTACAATTTGGCTGATTAGGATGGAGCATGTCCACACTATGTTCTAATGGTTAAAGATTTAATAAAACTTTTCGCAATGGCTGGGTTGACGACGCGGTCACCCTTTATGGCCTCCTAGGTTCCTAGGTTTAACTCCCATGGACTGTTTTGTTTGGGGTGACGTAAAAAGTAAAGTATACGTAAACCGACTTACCGATTTGAAATACTTGGAGCACCATTAACTTACCTTCATCGTATTAAGGTATTAATAAAAATTAAGAGGAAACTATGCGTCATATTTGCTTCTAAGCTAAGCAAGTACATAAAGAAGAGCAAGAAATAAAACAGAAACGACTATCAAGAACGCTTTAATATAGGAAAACTGACTGCGAAACATGTGTCCACGAATGAGATGGTGCCTAAAATGTTTATAGTCTAGTTACACTTTTATTCAATTGCAGAAACTGTCGCCCTTCCTGGAAAATTTTCCATTACTCTAATTGTTTTCTTATCTACACCATATTGAATTTTATTTCTTCACAATCCAATAACCCTATGTTCTAAAACGGTATTTGTGTCACTTGTTCCTGAGTAACGTAATGCAGTTGTGATTTCATAAAATTCAGTAACGTAGAACGTATGCTATTCATCGTGGGGGCCGACTAGTGGTGGATCGTACCCATTGCCGCTAAGGTCTCGGGATGTGCTAGTGTGTACAGATTTGTTTTGGGAACTATGAGATGAGGTTATTCATTATACTCTTTTACGTACTGTTGTTCGGGGTGCCTTCCCATTACTATTATTTATTTGTGTAGCAGTTTAGTTCTGTGGTTGGCTTAAAGTGGCTGGTTGATAGATTGTGACTGTATTTCTACATATTTGCACTATTTGATACGAAACAGATATGAAATTCAAATTGAAGCGGGCTCGGAAATGTTCGAAGCTAATGAAAATCAAGAAAACAAAACGGCTAGAACGTGAACTTCTGAGACATCGGGAGAGTTATGAGTGGATGGTTACCACACCATTTTAAACAGATACATTTTTAAACCTACCCGACAACAAAGCAACAATCGCTCTTTTCACAGATAGTTGTACAAAAAATTTAAGTGGTTGGAAAATTCTGCGGAAAAAACGCCGCTTTTTGCTATGTTTGCAGACAGATTCAACCATTAATAGCGAAAGAATGTGTACATTCCTAAAATCAATAGAGACGAAAAATGGATTTCCAGAACACGAAGAACGGAGACTCACTTTCTAATCTATTATTAGATGGAACGAAAATCTTCACCGTCAGTCGACTTCCAATTTGATTACCACCTTGTTGAACACAAACGTCAACAAAAAAAAGGCGTTAGTACACGAAAACAATCAAAGAAGTTGTCCAGTTTCTCGCACCGAATGAAATTGCACTAAGAGGAAATTACAAGATAGAAGAACATACCGAAAGTGGATTATTTAGTAGTTTGTTTGAATACACTATTAAATTCGAAAAATGGAGTATGCACGCCTCCTAAAATTCAGAATCAGATTATAGAAATTATAACTAAAGTAGTTCTTGATAATGTAGTAAAAGGCATAAAAAAAAGCAGACATATCATGGTTTACATTACTTGAAGACAGGACGTGAGATAATAATCGAGAAAATGTACCTATTGGAATTCCGTGCATTAAAGACGGAAAAGCTTTTGAATCGTTGTTGCAAATTTACGCAAACAAAAATGGATGCTGGAAGACCCACAGAATGATATGGGTAGAGCATACTTTCTTACCCAATGTTACGATGGTGCTAATGTCAAAAGGAAGCGTTTCTGATTTAATACAAAAAGTCGAGACGAGATATACCATATTTGTATAGTTACATCGTCTCCATTTAGTTGTACTTAAGACGGTTTGTGGAATAACAGTAGATGTGCTTCATTACATGAATGCTTTCAACATGAAACAATAGTAGCTCTTTATGAAGAGAAAACTATTGATAGGCTTTTAGACCAGCGTTGGACAGGACATTTAGCGATTTTTAAAGTAATTATTTACTATGAAGAAATATAAGAACATTAGATACCATTACGGGACACTACAAATGTTCAGGTCATGATGTTGCGAAAAGTGTAGTTTCAAAAACTATGTAGCTAGAACCAAAATATTGATTTTTTTTTATTTGGCCAGTAACCGGTCTGCTCGCTATGGTATCACTCAAGAAAACAATACAATTGCCTCGGATCGACCTGGCTACAAGGGGCGGTCAAGGTCGAAACAGACAGGCCCCGTTGCTGACGACTGTGCAAGGAATGAATGGCGAGTCGGTACGTGAAATGTTAGAGGTATGCAGGGTAAAGAATTTGAAATTGCGAATGTAATGTACGAAAGACACCTTGATATTCTGTGTGTATCGGATACAAAGCGCAAAGGAAAGGGTGCTGTGGAGATGGAGGATGGCAGCCTGGTCAGGAGTTGAGACGGAAGTGCATGGCGCAAAAGGAGTTGAGATGATCATAAGTGAAAGAGCGAAAAGATGTGTTAAACAGTACGAATTGGTATCTCCTCGGGTAATATGGGTTAGAATGAAAGTGGAGTTTCGAAGAATTTTTCTTATTGCATACTATGCACCGGTGAATGGAGCAAGAGACCAGGAGCGTGTTCGGAGACCAAAGAGTCAATGAGAACGGTGAACACCTGCTGAACATATGTGTGGAGAGAAGCCTGTTTGTATCCAATACGTGGTTTAAACATAAAAATGTGCATATGTATACATGGCAAAAAGGTGAAGCTAAAAGTATGATAGACTTGATAGTGTATGATGAACGGCTTAGAAACCTGGTGAAAGGCACAAAAGTAATGCGAGGAGCGGAGTGTGGACCGGACCACTTTTTGGTTGTATAGAGAGTGTGTTTAGGGCAAAAGTGGGTCTGGAGAAGGAAAGCAAACGTAGTGCGAACGACCAGAATTAGGGTTGACAAACTAGTGGATAATGGTACGAGAATGAAATACGCAGATGCTGTGAGTAAAGAGTTGAATGTGAATGAAACAGTGTGGAACGAACAAATAAAAGACACTGACGTTGAAAGTGCAGTTGTCAATTGTGCCGTGCGAATATGTGGAAGAGTGACTGTAGGAAGACAGAAAAAATGTGCTTGGTGGAATGAGTCGGTAAAAAAGGCAGTATGTAAGAAAAAAGATGCGTACATGGCAATGATTGTTGCAAAACATGAGACTGAAAAGAAGCGATTGTACGAGGTGTACAGATTAAGAAACAAAGAAGCGAAGGAGGCAGTGAGAATAAGTAAAGAGGAAGTGATGGTTGTGGAAGGAGAGAAAATGCAAATTGATTTTGAGGGAAACAAAAAACTCTTCTGGAAATGGGTCAAAAATACAAAACGTGGCCCAAAACAGAACGCTGCAGGAGTGATGAATGCATTAATATTTCGGAAAGCTGTACAGTAGTGAGGAAAGTAAGACTGAAGGGTTAAATGAGGAGAATATAGAAGAAATGATGAATAAAACTGAGAAGGATATTGGAATAAATGAGCTAGAGAAAACGGTAGGAAGGTTGAAAAAGGCAAGGGAGCAGACGTAGATGAAATCACTGGTGGAATGCTCAAGTATGGTGGTGTTAAGCTTATACGAAGATTGTGTGAATTATTCAATATATGCCTTATGTGTGGAAAAGTGCCGAGTGATTGGAAGAGCACGATCATTGTACAATTGTATAAGGGTAAGGCGAACAAGAGTGACTGTAAGAACTACAGAGGAATAAGCTTGCTCAGCGTGCCTGGTAAAGTATTTGGAAGAATACTGATTGATCGAGTACGAGAAACTACACAAACTAAGATGTGGGATGTACAAGGTGGCTTCATGCCAGGGAGAGAATGTGTCGATCAGATAGTTGCTCTGCAGCAGGTGATCGAGAAGTGTTTAAAGGTAAAAAGAAAGTTGCACTGTACGTTTGTAGATCTGGAGAAAGCATATGAATAGGGAGAAGCTGTGGGAAATTTTAAATGAATATGGCGTAAATAAAGGTCTAATAAATGGAATACAACGGTAGCCGGGCATGTGTTAGGGTGAGAGGAGGTGTGAGTGAATACTTTAATATTAAGCAAGGAGAGCGACAAGGCTGTGTGATGTCACCGTGGTTGTTCAATGTACACATGGATAAATGTTTTAGACAAGCATGTACCGATACAAATGGTGTAATGGTTGGTGACGTAAATGTACGACTTCTGGTGTATGCAGATGACACAGTCTTATTAAGTGATAGTGCGGATGAGCTGCAAACCGTTCTGAGGAAGTTTGATACAGTCTGTGAGAGCATGGTAAACGTGAACAAAACTAAGATTGTGGTGTTCAATCGGGAAGGTAGAAAGGAGAGTAGAATATTTACTCTGCGAGATGAAATTGTGGAGGAAGTAGACGAGCTGGTATATCTCGGTAGAATGTTTACTGCAGATGGTACAATTGAGAGCGAGATTGGACGAAGGGTCAATGCTGGAAGGAAAGTAATTGGAAGTATGTGGACGATAATGAGAAATGAAAGCATGAGCCTAGCTGCGAAACGAGCAATCTACAATGGCGTATTCGTCCCGTCAGTACTGTATGGAAGTGAGACATGGGTATGTCAAAAAAAGGACGAAAGAAAAATAAATGCCGTGGGTATGAGATTCCTGAGAAGCGCATGTGGTAAAACGAGAAGGGACAAGATAAAAAATGAATGCATAAAGACGGAATGTGGTGAGGAAAAGACGATGATGAATAGATATAAAAGTTGTACATTACGTTGGTTTGGTCACATTGAGAGAATGAACAACGTAAGATTAACGAAACAAATATATGTGGGTGAGGTTAGGGGAAAGGCCGGGCCTGGTAGGCCGCGTAAAACTTAGCTGAATGTAGTAGAATCTATGATAATAAAGGAAAGAAAGATAAGGAGTTTTAAAAACAAAAGGGTATGTCAGAGGCTATGTATCCATCTTGCGGAAGCTAGGGAGGTATGCGGAGATAGGAAAGCATGGAGAAAGATTGTGAATGAAAAATAAATAAGAGGCAGGGATTGTTTTGCCTACCCCGCAAGGGAATGGCGTGAAGGTTAAGTTAAGTTAAGTTGATATTGTAGTGTCGTAAGGTACTCTATCCTTAAAAGTGCTCTTTAAGAGCGCAATACTGAGCTTATTAAAATAATGAAAATTAAAAAAAAATCGCTATGGGATTTATCTTGACTTTACTGACAAGAATGTTACTCTTACTCAAATTATTTGCTTGCCTTGTATTGGCATTCCTGGCAATAATTAAAATATTATAACTTATATAAGTCTGATATTGAATTACTCGCAAAACTCAAATCTGATAAAAAGAATAGGCGGTTTAGCGGTAAGTTATGCTGTGTTATGTGAATGAGTTGGGATTGGATAAGGTTAAGTGTTGCATTATAGTGGGAGGTAAACAATGAAGCTACTCAAATCAGAATTAACGAGCTTTGTGCAATGGTGGTTGAACCCATTAATTTGCGAAACTGGGAAAGAACCCAGTTTATTAATAAATAATTGCACTAGTACATTAATAAGTCAAACAACACAAATAAAACACACCATTAAATCAGGTTAAAGTGCACACAAAATTATAAAATTAAGTAACAGAAAAAAAAATTAAAAGCAATCTAACAACACATAAACGCAATAAAAAAAGCAAACAGAGAAACTAGACCCATAATTGTGTCAAATAACAACATAAGGAGATTTAGAACCATTTGATTTATATCAGTTTATTACTACGGTGTGGATTACTTGGTCGTCTATCGGTCTAATAAACATATGGTCTAAACCAGAAGATTTATTTTGAGAATAGCTTGGAATGAATATCAATACTCGATTGGAGATCCTACACCGCCACGAGCGGTAGATATGCATCTTTATCCACATTTTTAACAATAAATCAATATTAAGATCACCAATGCAGATAATTGCAATCAAACACTGCTCTAAATTGTTTAGAAAATCATTACGGGGCGACAGTTATTTATAAATAATATATATATATATATATATATATATATATATATATATATATATATATATATATATATATATATATATATATATATATATATATATATATATATATATATATATATTACCTTAGTCAATTCTACTTCCTTAAAAATTGTAACCTTTTAAACATGCATTTTTTATTTCACTTTTTTTTTCAAGATATCTTATTTAAACTTGGTACCGGGGAGTTTTTCGGGTAGACGAAGATAAATATCTATTTACTTTCAACTTAAAAGATAGAAGGCACCACAAACACCTCACTCATGTTTCGGGTTTACGCTGAATTTTGTTTGGTGGGTAAAGATTTTGAAAGACTTGTTAACAATTCTGAAAAGTTATTTTATTATCTTTAAAAAAGGTACTCTTATTGAATATCACTAAATGGTTCCCTTTTATAGGAAAATGCACTTAAAGTGAACTCTGCAGAATGTAAATATTTCATTTGCATAAAAATTAATGCCATTTCAATCTAGTAGGTACCGATCGCAAAATCGTAATTGTGATTTGACTACTCATCAGATATCTTTGGTGTGTTTTTTACGTTGTTTTGCTTGTTTGTTGTTTTGAGTATTTCGTTATTTAAGTATTAGCTTTCCATTTTAAGAATGCCGCGACATAATTTGTTCTCAAATAGTGAAATGAATGATATGGAGGCAATTTACGCTCAAAACAAAATTTCAATGAACGTGCTGCGGCCAGAAGTTACGTAAATATTTTTTCCAAATCGTAGACAACCAGACAAAATTATTTTCAAGATTGCGAGAAACAGGTAGCTTTCGTCCTATCCAGCATTATGGACGACATATAGTTCGTAACGTCGAACAAGAAGAAGAGGTCGGTCGATCTAGTTGAAATTGATTCGTCCATTAGCATTCGGCGAATATCTGCAAATACTGGGTTATCTCGGCAGGCAATATCAACTATTTTGTATGAACAGCAACTACACCCGTACCATTAGACACCAGTCCAAAGTATATTGCCAGATGATTTTTGGGCAAGAGCCAATTTTTGTAACATCATCGGCGTGAATCTTTACCAGAAGAGAGGGTATTTAACAGCAGATTTTTCCCATATCTGGTCTGACGAAAACCCACACTCCGCCAGAGAGCGCCATTTTCAACACGAATTTAAAATTAATATTTGTTTTGGGATAGTGCTTTTGTGGGTTCTTTTGAACTCCCAGCTAAACTGAATGGCCGCGAGTATCCAAACTTCTTTCAGCATAACCTGCTGGAGGAAGTTTCTTCAAGACGGCGCCCCTGCCCATTATCCTTTCGCGGTGCAAAATCACTTAAATAATGTATTCCCGCATCATTGGATAGGAAGAGGAAATGAACATCGTTGGCCTCCACGAAGTCCTGATTTAAATACAATGGACTATTTCTTCTGGGAATACATAAAAAATTTAGTATATTCTGTTGCCGTGATTAATACAGGAGCTGAACTATATCAAAAAATTGTTGCATTAGAAATATATATATATATATATATATATATATATATATATACAGGGTGGGAAAAATTTGAATGCTCACCATTGGGATCTGAGAAACTATAGGATATACAGGGATCGTTAAATGAGAAAAAAGTTTCTTACATTTATACACAGAAAAAAACCGGTAATACATTTAAAAAAAATCAAAGCTTACTGAGATATTCATAATAATATAAAAATTGTGATTTTTCATTAATGTTAATAATTTTTTTATTTATAAGTATGCGTACTGTTCAATAGTCTTTATATCATTTTATAAAAAAACATTGTTCTAGGCCTGCTAGATATTAAGAAACAATTGCCAACTTTCTTATTTGTTATGGACGCCATATTTGTTTTATGCAATGTTTAATAGTAGAAAAAAATTGCAATCAAATGGTATAATATGCAATAAGGTTTATACTTAATTTCAAGGAAATATTAGCAATTTTGTATTTATCAAAGAGTGCTTTGAAAAACAAATGTTGATGCACGAAATAATACGTCTTATACATATTAGGTTAATAAGACAGTAGTGAAATCTGATTCAATACGTTAGATTTAAGATGGTTCGGTACAGTGAATCTGAAAAATTAGATATGTACAGCATTTCCATTAAAAACCATCGTAGCTTTAAGGTCGCTGCGCTTGTTTATCAAAATACATATCCGGAACGACAACATCCGTCTAGATTTGTGTTCTCAAGAATTTCAAGGAATTTAATTAAATTTGGAAAAGTTTCGCAGCCAAAAGGTAAATATGTGCGTCATAATGATGTTAACGATGTAAATGTTTTGACGCGTTCATTTAAATCCTGAAACATCAAGCCGTCGTATTGCGAATCAATGTAACATTACCGATCGCGCAATGCGAAGTATTCTTAAAAAGCATAATTATGATTATAAGTTTACTAAAGTACAAATGCTTTATAATGGAGATACGAACTTGAATATTGTCAATGGATAAACAAAAAAAAAAAAATAAGAAAAAAAGCTCATATAAACCCAGGTCCGGAAACGCTTCGTTTAGGACCTACAGAGTGTGAAACATGAAAATGTAAACTTTCACCATTAACACTCATAATAAAATACTTATCTTTTTTGGGATTTTTTAATGGTGTACTTTAAATTATACAATCTAAACGTTTCGATAACACTTACAGTTATCTTCGTCAGTAGTAATGTTTGTTAAAAATTGTTAAAGATGTAGTAAACAATTTTGTCAAATTTGAAAAATTCAAACATAAACATAAGCCTGCTATTAATATAACAGTTTGAGAAACTAAATGTAAACTTTCACCATTAACACTCATAATAAAATACTTATCTTTTTTGGGATTTTTTTTTTTTTTTTTTTTTTTTTAATAAAATACTTATCTTTTTTGGGATTTTTTAATGGTGTACTTTAAATTATACAATCTAAACGTTTCGATAACACTTACAGTTATCTTCGTCAGTAGTAATGTTTGTTAAAAATTGTTAAAGATGTAGTAAACAGTTTCTCAAACTGTTATATTAATAGCAGGCTTATGTTTATGTTTGAATTTTTCAAATTTGACAAAATTGTTTACTACATCTTTAACAATTTTTAACAAACATTACTACTGACGAAGATAACTGTAAGTGTTATCGAAACGTTTAGATTGTATAATTTAAAGTACACCATTAAAAAATCCCAAAAAAGATAAGTATTTTATTAAGAGTGTGAAACAATTTTATTTTCCTCGGTTTTATGGCAATATTTTGCGAACAAGTTTGAATATGGTCCTGAAATTTGGAGAACGGAGGTTTTTGTGGTCGAGAAACTTAAATATTTTATTGATTTTGATGCTGCCTGCAGAGGGCGCCATGTACAGTGGTATGCTAAAAGTTAACTGGCCTTAACTTTTTTACCACCCGGTATATTGACGTTCCGTTTGAATTAGTTTGTTCCCTTTTCAGTTCTAAGCAAAAAAGGTATACTTTGTCGATGCCTCTCAAATCAACCGTTTTCGAGATATTGGTTGATGAACAGTTCAATTTAATTCCCTATAATCCTTAGCTAATTGGAATTAAAAATCAAAGTAACGTATGTTTGCATTTTAATTTTAACTTTGAATTTAAGAACGAAAAAAATAAATGTTACAAAAGGTGTTCCACATGATGACCATTTGTTTCGATACATAATCTCACTCGTTTTGATAATGAGCGGCGAATCCCTGAACATATTCCCACATTATTTCTGAAGGTATCGCAGACATCTACAGTGGTACGCTAAAAGTTAATTGGCCTTAACTTTTTTACCACCTGGTATATTGACGTTCCGTTTGAATTAGTGCGTTCCCTTTTCAGTTCTAAGCAAAAAAGGTATACTTGGTCGATGCCTCTCAGATCAACAACCGTTTTCGAGATATTGGTTGATGAACAGTTTAATTTATTTAACCAGCTATTGAATCTCTTGCTATTTTAGCAGGCTTTGACTAAAACAAAATGACAAGTTGTTGCTTAGATACACAAATGAATTTATGACATTTGTTGTTACTCTTGTTGATACAGCGTCCCTAATTTCAAATTAATATAATAATTTTATAGTAATTTAATACCTGTTTCATTTCTAAAAATGGTTGCTTTTAGTAATGAAGAATATGCCGATATGCTTTTAGTCTATGGTGAGATGCAGTGTAGTGCCAGAGCAGCTCAGCGAAGATACGGTGAAAAATTTCCTAACAGAATCCACCCGAAACACTCGACATTTGCAGCGGTTTATCTACGACTTTGAGAAACTGGATGTGTAGCTCCAAAAAACAACCAAACAGGAAGACCGGCCACCGTAACGGTAGCTAAGAAGATGCAATTTTAATGGCTGTCGAAGATAATCCGAAGACTAGTGTAAGAAGGCTCTCAGCAATGCACCCTAACATATCAAAATGATCTGTCTGGAATATCATCCACAAGGAAAACTTATATCCTTTCCATTTACAAAAAGTTCAGGCTATTTTGGAACGTAACCTTCCTGCACGACTAAATTGTCTCATTGGTTACGAAACCAAACAATTCAAAATGCTCGTTTTTATTCCCATATCTTATTCAGTGATGAATCGTTATTTACAAAAAATGGAATTTTTAATATGCATAATGCACACTATTATTCATATGTTGGAGATAACCCACATATTATTAAAGAAACTCACCATCACCAACGATTCAGCATAAATGTTTGGATAGGTATAGTAGGCAATCACTGTGGAGTTGTCTGCTCGTTTAAACGCTAACGAGTATTTACAATTTTTGCAAAATACCTTACCTGATTTATTGGATGAAGTGCCATTAAATATTCGTCAAAATCTTTGGTATATGCACGATGGTTGTCCCGCCCATTTTGGCGTCAAAGTTGAACAATATCTCAACAACACGTTTGGTGGTCAATGGATTGGAAGAGGTGGTCTGGTTGCCTGGCCTCCCAAGTCTCCTGATCTCAATCCTTGTGATTACTGTATTTGGGGATACTTAAAATCCCTAGTATACGCAGCACCAATTGAAACAAGGGAACAACTTTGGAACAGAATCCAAGATCCCTACGATAGAAATAATGTGGGAATATGTTCACGGATTCGCCGCTCATTATCAAAACGAGTGAGATTATGTATCGAAACAAATGGTCATCATGTGGAACACCTTTTGTAACATTTATTTTTTTCGTTCTTAAATTCAAAGTTAAAATAAAAATGCAAAAAAAAATGCAGGCATCGACCAAGTATACCTTTTTTGCTTAGAACTGAAAAGGGAACAAACTAATTCAAACGGAACGCCAATATACCGGGTGGTAAAAAAGTTAAAGCCAATTAACTTTTAGCATACCACTGTAGATGGCGCCCTCTGCAGGCAGCATCAAAATCAATAAAAAAATTTCGCGACCACAAAAACCCCCGTGCTCCAAATTTCAGGACCATATTCAGATTTGTTCGCAAAATATCGCCATAAAACCGAGGAAAATAAAATTTTTTCACACCCTGTAGGTCCTAAGCGAAGCGTTTCCGGACCTGGGTTTATATGAACTTTTTTTCTTATTTTTGGGTCTAGAATCACTACGCAAAGTTTGTCCATAGAGTTTCTGGACATCCTGTATAGAGGCCTAACATCTCCGATAGTGTCTAAATCTGTAAATAATAATAAAGAACATAATTAATGTAGTCGTCATGACACAACAAGCTTACTAACGTAAAGCATGTCAAACGAACTATTTGAAAAATGATCATGTATTTTTGGTTTGATTACCATTTTCAATTTGTTTTCAAAAATTGAAATTTTAATGCCTTGCAGTTAACATACTGAATTGTCACGGTTAAGGTAATCTCCATGAACCCTTCGGATTGCAATAGTTAAGATTAACTTTAAAGTAAAATACAAATGCAAATAGATTTTCAGATAATTAAGAGTTTTATACTTTACCAAAATTCATTAAGAAAAACTAAAAGGATATCAAACAGAAATGTAAGGTTTAATTTATTAAATTACAAATGCTAATAAACGTGTAATTATTTTATATCCACAATATCTTTTCCCAATTATAAGATTCGTTCTAAACATGTAGGTACGGATACTAATTGGTAATCAATAAAAATGAAAAGAGATTTATTGGAAGTAGTGTAAAAGTAAAGCAGGTAAGCAATTAAAACAGGCTGATTAATTGATTTATATGTGTAATGAGCGAGTCGGTCGTACTAAATCGCTCATTTTCTTCCAATACTCATAACGTCTGGATTGAAAAAATACAAAATTGTTATTTCTTCATTAATTAAATTATATATATATATATATATATATATATATATATATATATATATGTGTGTGTGTGTGTGTGTGTGTGTGTGTGTGTGTGTGTGTGTGTGTGTGTGTGTATATATTGGGACAATGTCTCACGGTGTACCTAACATTTAGAAAAAGCGAAAAAGATATGAGCATTACACGCAACTATTGTACACATTAATTAACTGTGAAGAAATGTGTAAAAGGGACATAGTTAAGTTAGTATTGTAAAAGGTCAAACGAAAGTGGTACTGTACTAACTTGGCAAAACTTCACGACTGACATTACAACACTTTAATCAAAATTCTAATCTCGGTTTCATGTAATACGATTATTTTTCAATATGTTTCTGTGTGTGATCAAAATTAGGTTATTTAACGAACCAACCAAATTAAAACTTATATAATTTAGTGCTGTATGATATTTAGCAAAGCTTCTCGCTTTATTTTGGGTATTATTTCGCGGTGTCATATTTTAATCTTTTATAACTTAAACGATTAACATTATTAACAGTTTAACTGAGACAATACAATTTGTTGAAAGATATAGGTAAATAAAATTATCTGCGAGTTTTATTAGCAACTTAAAATACTGTAAGAAATACTAAAGTAATAAAATTTGAGAAAAAAAAATTATTTTTAAGAATCTGGAAACGAAGGTTAGTAAAAAGAAATTTACTGTTGCACAATTAATTTTGGCTAGAGTCCGTGACTAACAGCAATATAATGACCAATAATATTTTGCTTTCATGGTTGGCTTATTCTGTGGGAGTTTTAAAAATGACAATTCTAGCAAAAGTCGAAACAATAATCCATAAATAAAAATGCCATTGTTATATTGCATGCCTATTTTTATAATGTAGGTAAACATTTTCATTCAATTTAACTGTTGTGCTAATAGAAATAATTCTGATATATTTTCGAACACATCAAATCGAATATTAATATAAATAATTTGCAAATATAAACGGAATACCACTGATAAAACAAATATTAAAACGATTAATTGCATATATCGAACCCTTCGTACTGTGCGAATGGAAGACACATAGTATAAGGAATATCGCCCGTCTCGTAGCATACCTATAATTACATAGCCCACAATTGACATTATCACGATTTTGACACTATATCAATTCCAAGTTCAGTTTTCAATCACAAAGTATCTCGTAAGGAACAAAAAACGTCCTTCCAAGCTATAAAGTGGAAATTAAAAGATGAAATAATTTTTTTGTATACGCTCCCAAAAATGGATATTTAACGGACTCATTTCTGTCTGTAAAAGAGTCCCTAAAAGTCGTCAAAGCACCATTTTATAATATTTTAAATAATTCAGTAGACAATATTTTAAAAATTATTTTATTTATCAGCTCTATCATTCGAATTTGTCAAAAAAGCTAGATCAAATGCTAATAGTACAGATAAGTAATATACATATTACAAATCTCTGTTAACACTAACAATGTCAAGAAATAACAGTCAATATAAATAAATAGCTATTTTTGTATCAAGTACCTAATACTTTTATTCGAATAAAATTGATAAAGTAGGTATTCTAGGAAAATTTTAGAGAGCTTAAACAAAAAAATATTGTTTGTAACCCGTACCTAAAATAGGTTTTTTAGGACTCAATTGCTATTCCGGAAACTACCAATTCGTCCTAAAAAAACCTCATTTTAGGTACTTCATACAAAAATAGCTATTTACGACATTATGCAACTTCTATTTTAGTCATTTATAACGAAAATTGGCAACATTGTAAAAATAAAAACAATAATCTATGTCATATAGACGTTTAAAACTTCATGTTAGATAGAGGTAAATAGACATATACAGCGTGAGCCAAAAAGAATGGGGTCAAGTTGAATTTCGCGACACATAATTTGATAGTTTTGGATTTCTTCAATTGGTAACCATGTAAAATATTTGTTGATATCTGTTATTCATTGCCGGCACGTCGCTTACGAATTTTGTAAATTATCTCTATTCATTGATTCATTCTGTTTTATCTGCCTAAATAGATCAATCAAGAACTGTTCTTTTCAGAACAAATGTTTTAAAACTATTATTGTGCATTTCGTTTTTTGATGGCGCGGTAAGAAGAGTTAAGTGTTACCAGTCATTTGTACCAGTTTTCGCGAAAGTATTGTTTTTTGAAGTAAATAGCCTGTAATAAAAGCAAAATACACAATCTTTAGACACTAAATACAAAAGACACTTCCTTTCACATGTTTCAACGTTTACTCAAGAATAAACGTCTTGGAAAGCTCACAAGTGAATATCATTCGTCTGCATGGGTTCCATTAACAATAAAAAATATGTGGTGTGTTAACGTTAATACAGATATAAAATTTGTTTTTACAAATTTTACACGTGTTTCTATTGAGCAACCGTAGTAATTCATAAAAACACGCCTGACCTACAGTCTCAGGCATACACCGACCTAGTGAACTTGTGGTAACACAACCTGATTAACGTTCGATTCCCGTTGCAGTCTACCTGTATGAGGTTTTCGGGGGGTTCATATAGCGGCATGTTCACTGCATATACACACTCCCAAGTCCGTTTCTTCCGATCCTATCCTGACCACACCTATCCTTAATCCCACAATACATACATACTTAATGTATGTACGTTGGGAATCCATGATGTGGCAAAAGTAACTTGGAAAGCTCAAGTAGTCTACCCTCTCCTTTGAGAAGGGAATGCATTTTGCTTTTCCTGTCCCGGGCATGTATTGTTAGTCCCATAACATTTTTCAAGCAAAATTTTGCAAAACCGGTTTTGTGATGTAGCTATCGATTAAAATATAAAATTGGCAGGAAAATATATTACACGCGCGGAAATTTTTTCGAAATGATTTATGCACCAGGTAATAAACATTTTACAAGCAATAGTTCCTCATAAATGTTTTTGAGATAGTAAGCTTACGAAACACAATACTTCCAAATAGTCATGTCAAAATTCCCTCCTTCGACTTTCAAATATTTGTTGTTTCGATTATCAGTCAACTGGTGTCGTGCGTATTGCCATCATGCACGCAAACTAAAGTCAAACACAACTCAAACTCATTCATGTATATATTTTTTATAACAAAAGATCTATATTTTTTTCTTAACGCAGTTAGATAACATTTTCAAGTTAAACTAAACTAACTAGAATAAAAACTTTCATAGGATATTACCATATCGCTATATTTATGTAAACACCACTTAACCCATTAATGCCCAACGTATATCAAACAAAAACAAACAAAATATACCCACGTAACACACAAAATTAAAAAATTAAAAAGAAACGCGTTTCAATAGCTACGCAATCATCCTCAGTCTACCGCTGAGGGTGATAGCGTAACTATTAAAATGCGTTCGATGTTTTTTAATTTTGTGTGGTACGTGGGTATATTTTGATTGTTACAGATCCTGCCAGAGTTCAAAAACAAAAACGTCATTTAGGTTATATTGACTTGACAGTTGTAGCAAGTTTTGAAGTACTGTGAACAATTTATGGTTACTTTGTGTGCCTAAAAAGGGAATTCCTGTTGTTGTTTTTGGTATGTTTATACCTTGTATTTTCTACTGTAGATTCTTATAAGCGACTTTGTGGTAAAACATTATTATTAAGTGTGTAGAAAACATCTATTTATACGGTAGGTTACTGGTTATTATAATTTTCACAGATTCGCCCACAATATCTTACGTATAAAATATCATACGTTAGGAGTTTACTCCTTGATTAATAAAATTTTTTGTTGCCTACAGAAAAAGATATAGCCCAGTAAATCCACATGCTGGCGAAAGATTACTAAATATTTTAGATGAGCTTAGTTTCGATGACCAGAATTTTCAAACCATAAAAATTGTAATGAAATATAGTTAACTTTGGTTTCACCGAAAGATGGCACTGATTGTGACAAAGATGATGCTCCTAGCGATAATGAAAATAACTGTGTACATTTAGAAATTTAGGAGAAGGTGTTTTGAAACAGTCAGTAGAAATCTTTTCGCCGGTGGTAGAAAGAATGTTGGCGAACGAGATGCATTATTGGTTCAAAACGATGCAGAAGATCAGCTAAAGAGTGCGAAGCTAAGTATTACCTTGATCTAAACCAAATTTCGATATCATCGTATTACTGAGCTCGAAGCTATCAGCATCTTTAAAGATGATGTTTTCCGCAAAAAAAAAAAAACTGAAATTAATTTTTATTTCAAAAACGGTTACAGATAGGTATAGGGAACTATTAAGAGAAGTCAGGAAATTGATGAAGATCCTAAAAGTAATATTATATACAGAGTATTCCGTTAAAAATATCAAAGTTGCTACTACTTGCTAATAGAAGTGGAAAACACCGCGTTGTCGAAAATATTTTAGTTGGGTAGAGAAATTTCAGAGTGGTCAGTTACTTGGTTCACCAAAAACGTCTAATGTGCTATCCACCGTGAATCACTCTGTATATGCAGGGTGAATCAAGACTGACGCCCCGGAGTTCTACGGTGAAGCGGTATATAATCGTTAATTTCTAATACAGTGATATTATGTAAGTCAATATGAGCAACATTTTAAAAAATATTTTTAAATATGCTGGGTGCTTAAAAAAGTGGAATATCAAAGTTATGCAGAGTGTTTCAAGTATCAATTTTTCTGAAAATGTAGGGTGTTAGGAAAAATTAAATATCTCCTAATAAAATTAACTCCAACAAATTTACTCTTAGGTTTAAGTAAAATACAGTTCCCTTCTATTTATTGACTGAATAGTAAACACCTCTTTACAGGGTGTTCATTTTTTCAGTTACATTAATAGAACATTCATACTGAAATATTCGGCTTATTTTAAATGGAACACCCTGTATTTTATACACTTATCGTTTAGCTTACTTAATTACTTTTCAACTTCTATAAGCGTTTCCTATACCTCAACCTTCAAATTTTCAACTTATTTAATAATTTAGGAATTTGTCTGTTCCTGTATCATTCTTCGTATAGCGTGCCAAAATCTAGGAATACAAACCACATTTTATGCCGTTACAGTGGTTATCTTCAATTATGTAACGATAGCACTAATATAATTCTTTCCAGGCATCTGGAAAGACAGTTATAGGATAAACAAGGGATAGCATACACAGCGCAATTCTTTATAAAAACAGACAGCCCAGTCGAATTAGCAAAAGTGCACATCCTAATTAAGAACACCTGAGAACACATGTGGAAAAATAGGTTGGTTTGAATATGACATTCAAGTGGAACCTATTTTAACAGCTGGGAACATTGTTTAAACAACGGTCAAAAGTCGAAAAATCGGTGTAAAAATGGATCTTTAATAAACGTAGCTTGGAAACTATAACCAGTTTCAAATTATTCTCATTTTTAGCTGGCTAAAAATGTC